>PISX010013484.1:0-56486 GCA_004024625.1 Mellivora capensis | reverse complement strand
GTTGAGGGAAATTGGGGGGGAGATGAACCATGAGAGACTATGGACTCTGAAAAACAACCTGAGGGTTTTGAAGGGGCGGGGGGTGGGAGGTTGGGGGAGCCAGGTGGTGGGTATTGTGGAGGGCACGCATTGCATGGAGCACTGGGTGTGGTGTAAAACTATGAACTCTGTTACGCTGAAAAGAAATAAAAAAAAGAAATTCATGATAAAAAAAAAAAATAAAAAAAATAAAAATGTGTTTGAAATTTTTAAATCGATTTTTAAAATTTCTTTACATAGTCTGAAGTCCAACATCAGATATATGTATCATAAATATTTTTAGTCTTAGTCTTTTCATAAGCAAAACTTTTTAATATTTATCAGGTATAAATTATAAATTTTTCATTATTGTGTTATTGTTATTTATTGTGTTATTGTGTTTTTGAGTTCCAGCTTTTCTTTTTTTTTAATTTCTATTTCTCTACTGGGATTTCCCATCTGTTTATTCATTATGTTCATTCTTTCCTTTAAATTCTTAGACATATTTTAATAACTGTTTTGAACAGTGTGTCTACTAATTCTAACATCTCTTCATCTCTGGACCTGTCTCTACTCTTATTTTTATCCCTGATTATGAATCACAGAATTTCTTGCTTCTATGCTTATGCCCATATAGTGATATTTTATCTTCACCCAAACCATTACGAATGCTATGTTATTGAAAGCTAGTTTTTTTCTTAATCTTTCATTGAAGATTTTGAGTTATTCAGGCAGAAAATTAATTTAATTGTGAATCAATATGATTGTTAGAATAGCTCTACATTGTTCCTTATTCTAACTCTAGAGTAGCCCTATTCCTCATTTATAAACATGCAGGAATCTACATTGAATATCCATGGTGTTTAGCCAGGCTCCAGCTGGTTGTCGCCCCTATCTTTCTCAGAAATGTGTGACCCCCACAATCTATGTTTACTTTCACAGCTCCCCAGCTTCCCCTGCACACTCACAACTTAGTATTTGGTGAAAAACTTAAAAATGATTTCTTGGCAGATTTCTTTGCATAGCTTATTTCTCTCTGGTCCTTGGTTCTACAAATTCTAACCCATTTGGAAACCCTGCACTCTTATTTTTAACCCCCTAAACTCCAAAAGACTATCATACTCTGATTAAAAGCTCCATCTTTAAACTTTATAATCTGGAAATAGTCCCCAAGAAAAAGTAATGGTGATTATGGTTTATTTTTCTCTCAGAGATCACTGTGCTGTGTTGGCTCTTGCTGAATGATTAAAATGATTGTTATGTACTGTGTCCGGTTGGATCAGTGTTTATAGTGCATGGGCTAGCCCAATGCCAATTACTGTCATGCTACAGCAAAAGTCTCCCAAGATGTTATATATGAAAGTAAATATGCACTGTTAACACAAAACATAAATGCCATCAAGGAAAAGGTCAAGACTTATATAGGGACAAAGTTTTTAATAAACATTCCATTTAAAAATCCCTACTTCTGGGCGCCTGTGTGGTTCAGTGGGTTATAGCCTCTGCCTTTGGCTCGGGTCATGATCCCAGGGTCCTGGCATCGAGTTCCGCATCGGGCTCTCTGCTCAGTGGGGAGCCTGCTTCCCTCTCTCTCTCTCTCTCTGTCTGCCTCTCTGCCTACTTGTGATCTGTCTCTCTTTCAAATAAATAAAATCTTTAAAAATAAATAAATAAATAAATAAATAAAATAAAAATAAAAATCCCTAATTCTAAATTTCCTGGTTTCATCAATCCCAAAGCAAAACAAATTCCTTTTGCTTTTTACCTTCCAGCTAAGTGAATTTTCAGATATAATGTGAGCAGCTTAAAAAAATCCATTAGCACTTAAGAAAAGTTAAAATACATTGTACAATACAAAATACACTCTAAGTAAAAAAGCATACAAAACGTGACTTTTGGAAATGAAAATATGAACTAACATATACATGACATTTGACTTCACTTCTTTCCTCCCTTATGAATTTTCTGGATTCTTGAGCCTGTACAGCTTAAACTAGATATATGTCGAGTTTACCCTCACTGAGCTCAAGGTGTTTCACATCCTACTCTGTGTATAATCATCCTTAATCCTTACCACTCTTTCTCTCTCTCTCTCTCTCTCTCTCTCACACACACACACACACACACGTGGCCCTGTGAGGACAGACCCATCAATGTCATTGCCGAGGATGTAGATAGGCAATGAGCATAAGACAATTTAAATTATTACCACACTCATTATCACTTTTTCCCTATTCCATCATGGTTTAGTATCAGCTAACTTTTACAATATGCTACGAAATGATATGATATGATACATTATGCTATAAATAGATACAGATATTAAAGCTGAGAAGATAGTTTTACTAACAAATTTAAAGCAATAAAAAAACAGGATGATATCTAGAAACAAATATGAAGACTATACACAGATATGCATTTTTGTTATTATAAGACTAATTCTGCTCCTCTACCCACAAATTTTGGTAGTGGTGGCTGATTTGTGTAGAGATAGATGTAGAAGCAAGAGTGGTTACAGAGATCATATAAAGCTTCCCGGACAGATGACAAAAATATAAAACTGAATCATATTAGAGGAGAAAATAGCTAAAATTCAAGACTTATTTTACTAACAAACCTTCAAAAGAAGAAAATAAGAGGCTAAAAGATGAGCAGAAGCAAAAGAGCAGCAGACGAGATCAAGAAAGAGATCAGGAGGGGCGCCTGGGTGGCTTGGTGGGTTAGGGCCTCTGCTTTCGGCTCGGGTCGTGGTCCCAGGGTCCTGAGATCGAGCCCCGCATGGGGCTCTCTGCTCCGCGGAGGGCCTGCTTCCTCCTCTCTCTCCCTGCCTGCCTCTCTTGCCTATTTGTGGTCTCTGTCAAATAAATAAATAAAATCTTAAAAAAAAAAAAAAAAAGAGATCAGGAACAAGGAATTCCTTCATCTAGTTAAAGTCAAAATAGCCCATGGGGGAGTAGACCTTTAAGTATAAAATGGTGACCCAAATGTATTTGCATGGATGAGGAAAAGGACACAGTATAAGGGTCTCCCTAACTTTCACATACAGTGAGCTCTAATGTAAAGCTGATCACCCAACTTCGTTACTGATTAAATCTTCTGTCTTTCCTTTCTCAGCCTCCAATCTTTATTTCAGCTAATATACCAAATATCCCACTCTAGTCCTTGGTCCTTGATCTACTCATGGTGCCTCCTGATGCTTGCTTTCTTATGTAGCCCTAGAGGGGTAAACAAGTACAGGGCAATTAATACACAACCACACACACACACACACACACACACACACACAAAATACTGAGTAAATCAATTATATCTCAGCTAAGAGATAAGTATAATATTTTAATTTAAAAAATAAAAAAGATTGAGAAAGGAAAACATTAAAAATGTGAGACTAAGAAAACAAATAATCTCTACATTCACAGAGCAAGGAAGTGGCAGAGGCAGAATACAGAACAAGGTCTCTCTGTTGTTCAAGGTTGTATTCTTTCCTCTGTGCCTTATTCTCTTCCCTATTCAGAGTATTTTGGAAGGGGAGTAGGATCTGTGTGAGTAACCCTTTCCAAAACCAAAGATGAGCTTTTGTTAGTACAAATTGTAGTAAAAGACATGAGACAATGTCACATTTGTTATTTTGTAATAGCCTTTAGTAAAAAATAATGAGATTAGATGAAACAGGATTAACAACAGCCTTTACTTATAAACGAGAAAATCAAATGAAATTGAAGATTAAATCATATCATGTCAACAAAATATCTAATACTTTATTTAGTATCTGATTCCTCTTTAATAAGTATCCAAAATTCTACAAAGCTCTTGTAAAGTTCCTAGTGAATCAACCTTACCCCAAATTCACCCCTCTTAGAACCCATAAAAAGTTAAGATCCCAGTATGTGTGTGTGTGTGTGTGTGTGTGTGTGTATGTGAAATATAAAAGCATCAAAATCCAGAAGAATATTATTTACCACTGCAAAGGCAATATTGTCTAAGAGGTGCTACTGACCTGGTTTTGTACAGGGGGCCAAAATCTTGAGGGTAATATTCACCTGGCAAGGATCCAGGGCTGAAGTTAGCTAGTATGTACTGTTATGGCAGTACTGATTGTTAAAATATTTAAATACTTCCATCCTGATTGGTAAATAGCAGCTGCAACAAGCAGTAACATGAATTAATAATATAAATTCCAGCACATGTACTTTATTTTAGAAATCAACATACACTGCAATTCTAGGACATTTTTTTCCTAGAAGAGATACTGCATAGAGTGCAAGGCCTGCTCCAAAATCTTACCATTTATTACAAATTTCAAGTAGTTGTATATGTAAATGTAAATGTAATGTTATATGTAAACATTTTGGGGTAGGTATTTTGAACTCTTATGAAAGATCAGGTAGGTGGTGCAGCTTCAAGAGGAGCCAGAGAGGAAATTAAGGAAAAACCAAACTTTACTCTGCTCACAGATTCTAGAGACAGAAGTCATTACATACCATGAAGGATCACATGGGAAAGCACCAGGGTGGTCAGGAGACAGAAAATAGTTGTGAGGGGAGGGTTTAGACTTCTGTGGTTATGCTTCTGTGGGAAATGCTAGACAGGGCAGGGTTGACAGTTTAGAACTGGCTAGAGTATTGACTTCAGTGGGCTTCGGGTGATAAGAGTGGTCCCTAGTTGCCTGGCACCTAAGCCTGGAAGGATTAAAGCAGAGAGATGTTGCGTCTAAGCATGCCCAGGCCAGAGAGAGGAAGTGACTCTGGACTGGTTAGTTTACATACAAAGACATGCATCTGGCTGGGTCCTTTGCTATCTCTAAAAATTGGCTAGCCCTGGGAGAGGCAGCTTCTCTCCAGCCAGAAAGATATGTTTTACAATATCAAAACATCATAATATACAAAAATTTTTTTTAATATTTACAGTGCAGGGGGAGAAAAGGCTACACAGCCAAACTGAGGAGGACGTATTTATAAATCTCCACAAGAAATAGCTGCCCATAATGTACCTAGAAGGAAACATGCTCAGGTACTGAATGGGTGTCTGCTGGGGTTGTTGTCAAAGACAGGCGCTGCAGCGGGCTCTCCAGTAGAATTTTTAAAGGCATTTGCATTTTTGATAACTTACTTCCTGGTGGGTAGTACCTTCCTTGTAAGTTGTGGAAGATCAAGTGACAGCCATCCAAAACACATTTAATAGTTGGAAGAACACACACCACAGGGAGTGGCAGTGAAGCCCAGGATGTCATACTCTCTTAAATTTGTCTCTTACCACCTCCACCCCCTCCTTCCCATGCCTGCCACTGCCCTTTTTCCAGAGAACATTCCAAGCCTGCCTTTCTCCTGGCAAAACAAGCCCAGCACCTTGTCCATCAGTAAGTGCAGTTTGTACTCTGCCCCCCTTATTTTCTTTTCACCTCCTGTTTTTGTCTCAATTAATAATTTGGAATCCATTAGTTACCACTTCACCTACTGGCACTAGCTTCCTCCTGATTCACCCACAGGATCTATAACTGTGTCATGCTCTTCTGGGAAAGAATAAGAAAAAAGCCCAAGATCCTGGCTCCAAAAACCCAGTATCAACCATTCTCCAGCCACTTCTTGCTCTTCTTGCCCTTTTTCCTCTCTTTCCCTCTGCTCATGTTGCTTGAACATTGGTTATTTGACGAACCCAAAGGGGGAGGAAGGAGAATGAAACATGAGCGGTGGAGGCTTGAAGAGCAAGGTGTAGAGTCAAAGCTATGATGAGGAGACAGCCTGCGTGTGTCTGAGAGAATACCTAGTCACCACATGACTAGACAACTGAATGGGGAAATTACTGGAACAGATTGAAGCATGACTCTGACAGGGACATCATTTAGCTAGGAACTGTATAAACAAAAGATCATATCACCAATTATAACTCCAAGACTACTTCTGATGTGTTTGCCCTGCCTGACAGTTGCCTCTCTAAAACGCATGTTCTTAGTCATGTATCTCTACCTTTGGCAAAAATTAGAGGATTATTTTCAATTCCACTGATGGCAGCAATTCATTTCTAATTAGAAATAATGTTGAAAATTTATTTGGTGAGCCACGGTGTTCTTGTAACTTGTTAAAGACACTTTTGCTAACTATCCAATTGCTTTGTTATTTCTAGTTAGTTCTTCTTTAATGTCAAAGCCTTAAACTCTGAGGGTGAAGATGCCCGAACTTTAATATACTTAATTTTCTCCCCCCCTCCCAACCGCGCCCCCGCCCCCAGGTGCTACAACAGACCCTCCTACCGGAGGGAGCCTGGAAATACTTTTTTCCAAATAAAAGCATATCTGCCAGGACAAAAGATTCAATACTCTCTCCTACCCCCAACCTCAATCTTTCTTCCTATTTTAGCCTGAGGCCTGAGGCTTGAAGCTGCTGTCACTATCTTCCAACCAAAAAGGCAGATCAATGATAAATTATGGTGACAAAACAGAAAGACAAAGGGGTCATGTATATTGAGCTAGTAAACCAATCAGGAAAAGCTACACACAGACTTCTTGTTATCTGAGATAATAAATTTTCTTTATCTTCATTACATTTTTTTTTCTTAAGTGTTATTACTTACAGATGAAGGTATTCAAATTGAAATAATGCCCCTTGAAAGAACCCACTGCTCATCTGTGGCAAGGCAAAGCATCTTATTTCCATTCATTCACAGTCACTAGCCCCTCTGAATAGACCATCAGAAGGAGATAACAATTACCCCAAGTGAGCTGTGGAATTTGAAAGGATCATGGAAATCTGGAAGTGGAAGTTATTAAACATACCCTCTCAGCTACCTCATCTACATGCTTTTCTACCATGTTGTTCCTGGGAAGCCATCTAGCTTATTGTACCCAAACTTTCTTAAGACAGAACTCATTACCTCATGAAACAGCTCAACTCTCCCCTTGCTGTCTTTATATTATTACATTTTCTTACCAGACCGAAGCACAGCCCATTAGAAAGAGGAACTTGGTGATGTTGACTCTTTCCTTAATATACATTTGTAAAATGCACTGGTCTACAATGAAACCATCTGAGACATGGAGAAAATAACATATTGAGTAATTTTATATTTTTCTTAAACTTTAACAAATCATTAACACATTTTTCATTGATTCAAAAGTAAAGAATGTGAATCAAGATTAACATTATATTGTAAATAACATAACTAACATATTTAGTATTATTACTACAGCAGACTTGCTGCACTTATTAAGACCAAAAACAAATGAAGACCAAATCCAAGCAGATAAAACCAGTTTAGTCATACAAACAAAGTTCAGTGTAGCTTATTTTGCAAGACTAAAATGACCTGGGTCATTTCTTGCTTATGCCTCAGAAATGATAAGCAAAACTTAAACCGTTTTCCAAAGTTGGTATGAGGTAACCACTGACCATTTGCTTACCATCTGAGAAAACTCCAATATTATAACCAATCACTGTGAAGAATAAATAGTCACTGCCTCCTCCCTTTATAAGATGCTTTATAATAATATACTCCTGAGTCTCATTCTTTTAGTCTGAATGCTCCTTGTTTACAAACTTTTTTGGCATACGCACAATAAACTTTTACTAATAACAACTTTGATGATTCATTGGTTTTATTTGTTATTTCTGAACTCTTGATATTTTATGGCATCAGAAGTGGGATCCAGGGGCGCCTGGGTGGCTCAGTGGGTTAAAGCCTCTGCCTTCAGGGACGCCTGGGTGGCTCAGTTGGTTAGGCGGCTGCCTTCGGCTCAGGTCATGATCCCAGCATCCTGGAATCGAGTCCCACATAGGGCTCCTTGCTCGGCATGGAGTCTCCTTCTCCCTCTGCCTCTGCCTGCCACTCTGTCTGCCTGTGCTCGCTCTCTCTCTCTCCCTCTCTCTCTGACAAATAAATAAATTTAAAAAAAAAAAATTAAAAAAAAAAAGCCTCTGCCTTCAGCTCAGGTCATGATCCCAGGGTCCTGGGATAGAGCCCCACATCGGGCTCTCTGCTCAGCAGGGAGCCTGTTTCCTCCTCTCTCTCTGCCTGCCTCTCTGCCTACTTGTGATTTCTATCTGTGAAATAAATAAATAAAATCTTAAAATAAATAAATAAATAAAAGAAGAAGTGGGATCCAAAGAAGATCCCAAATGACTCCAAGGTTGGTGAGCAAATGGGTGCTGGTGCCCACAGGGCCCAATGAGCTCACTGCTTTCACCCTAACTGTGGAGTGAGAGAGGAAACCTCTCTTGGATCTGAGCAGCTCTCTTCGCATTTTGAGCTCTCCCTTTACTTTTCATACCTGTATTTCACTTGGTAAAATTTCTTTGCAAGTCACCCTATTATGTTCAAAAGTGAAGAAGACATATAATTCCCTGTGTTTTGAAAGAGTTGTTGGAAAACAGTGCCCTTTATTGTTAAGATATCTTAGGGACTCTAAAGCAAACATGGTCTATGGACCAAGATCTTTTGGCTTTTTGGAAAATGGGTGAACTTTTAGAATTATTGCAGCCACTCTGGGGAACACTTAAGTTAGATAAGTCCACCTTAAGGGGCACCCTTGGAAGAGAGGATTCCAAACCCCTCAGAGACAATGAAATGCATTCTTTGAGTGGAATGCAGAAGCTTCTAAAAGATAAAATGACTCTCAAAACAGCTCTAAAGGGATCCTTACAAAATGCAAATAAAAAAATCTCTAGCAAAACTCTCTGTCCCTTCTGAGCAGGTAAGCTTAAATCTGTTCACCTGCCAAAATCACAATGTGAATACAATTATTCTTTTGAGTTTTGTACTTGAGACATGAATAATTTTTTTTAAGTTTTTATTTAAATTCCAGTTAGCTAACATATGGTGTAATATTAGTTTCAGGTATACAATATAGTGATTCAACTCGTCCATACAACACCTTGTGCTCATCACAGTAAGTACACTCCTTAATCCCATTACCTATCCCCTCACCCACCTCCCTGCTAGTTACCATCAGTTTGTTCTCCATAGTTAAAAGCCAATTTCCTGGTTTGCCTCTCTCTTTTTTCCCCATTTGCTTGTTTTGTTTCTTAAATTCCACCATATGGGTGAAGTCATATGGTAGTTGTCTCCTTCTGACTTATTTCACTGAGCATAATACTCTCTAGTTCCATCCATACCATTGCAAATGACAAAATTTCATTCTTTTAAGGCTGAATAATATTCCATTATATATACACACACATATATATATAGGTATATATCTTATATATATATATAAATATGTATTATATATATATACACCACTTCATTATCTACTCATCAGTCGATGGATACTTGGGCTCTTTCTATAATCCTGCTATTGCAGATACTGCTGCTATAAATATTGGGGTGCAAGTATCCCTATGAACTAGTATTTTTCTATCCTTTGGGTAAATATCTAGTAGTGCAATTGCTGGATCATAGTGTCGGTCTATTTTTAACTTTTTGAGAAACCTCCATACTGTTTCCTACTATGGCTGCACCAGTTTGCATTCCCAACAACAGTGCAAGAGGGTTTCCCTTTCTCCACATCCCTGCCAACATCTGTTGTTTCTTATGTTGTTGATTTTAGCCATCTGACAGGTGTGAGGTGATATCCTCATTGTAGTTTTGATTTGCATCTCCCTGATGATTGCATCTTCTCATGTATCTGTTGGCCATCTGTGTGTCTTCTTTGGAAAAATATCTATCCATGTCTTCTGGCCATTTCTTAATTGGATTATTCATTTTTGGGGGGTGTTCAGTAAGTTTTTTATATATTTTGGATACCAACACTTTATTAGGTATGTTGTTTGCAAATATCTTCTCCCATTTCATAGTTGCCTTTTAGTTTTGTTGATTGTTTCCTTCGCTGTGCAGAAACTTTTTTTTTTTATGAAGTCCCTATTGGGACTATAAACAATAAACTATTGTTTATTTTTGCTTTTGTTTCCCTTGCCTCAGGAGATGTATCTAGAAAAAATTTACTATGGCCAATGTCAAAGTGGTTACTACTTGTGCTCTCCTCTAGAACTTCTATGGTATCAGGCCTCACATTTGGGTCTTTAATCCATTTTGAATTTATTTTTCTGTATGGTGTAAAAAAGTGCTCCATTTCATTCTTTTGCATATTGCTGTCCAGTTTTCCCAAAACCATTTGTTGAAGAGACCATCTTTATCCCATTGGATATTCTTTCCTTCTTTGTCAAAGATTAACTGATCAAACATTTGTATCTTAATGAAAGATCTTACTTGAAAGAAGGTTTACACACAATGTAGTTTCAATGTGTTAAGTATACAGCTATTCCCATATGCTTCCAAACATAAGTTTAAAAACACATCTTAATGAAAATGAAGATGTTAACTGAAAGAAGGTTTATACACAGTGTAGTTGCAATGATGGCTTAAATTTTTTGAACAAAAGCTGTAAGATCTCTGTTTGGGTCTGTCTGTATGTTTATGTATGTCTACATATGTATATTATAAGATATGTTATTTTCTCTACCTACAGATTATATTGCCAAAACTAGTTTATGAAGAGTTCTAAATAATGGGGAAAAAATTAAGTATTTACATAAATCAAGTATACTCTCAGAAATATAGAAACTTACTCAAATATTTTTCAAATTCACATGACCTAGGATAATCTTGATAAATAAAAACTAAGCAAAGGTTGTTTAACAAAAGTAGGCCCATCTTCAAAATTTGCCAAAAGGTAAGAATAACAAGATGACAGCTGTTTGATATCTAATCTAAGAATAATTGTTAAAATCAAGTAACTTAAATAAACATAAAGAAGATAATAGTGAATAGTGTATTTATATAACTTATACTCACTGAATATCTAAACCATTTTCAAGTAAGATTAATATTAAATGCTAAAATAAGTTAATTTTTTAACTTTTTCACAGAGAGACAAATGTCTTTTGCATCTATTGATAAACATGTTTTGTGTCACATTGAAAAATGTTTCTATGAGGAAGAATATATGTCTAGAAATTATGAAATGTATCTATAAATTTACTAAAGGGTGCTAAAATATGGTAGTTCACAACTGTCAACTTCCTAGTTTTCACTAGAAAACAGAGATTACTAATAGTTAAGATTTATAATCAATATGTAAAAATAAAACTACTAAAAATAATGATGATGAAAGGAAGTGGTTGTATATGAAAAATAGATAAGAAAAATAGAATGTGTTTGGATCAGTAATTTATCGAAAATGAAGACACGTGTTTTTGAGTTTGGGATTTTGGGGGGGGGGTTGGTTTGATTTTGGTAAGGGAAAAAAGAAAGTTTGTCCTAAAATAAAATGATTTCAGAATAAGAAAGGAAAAGGATGAAACAAATCTAAATGGATGTAAACACTGTAGAAGGTTTGTGGGAAAGGACTCCTGAGAAAGGAATTTTATGTGTAGCCAAGCTAAGATTGGAATCAATTCATTGTGTTAAAAAAAGAAATTTTAATATCAAAAGAACATTGGGTTTTCATAGATTACTGTTCCACTCTCAAGAGACTGGAAACAAAGGTTTTTCTTTACCTTTAATGTAATTGCATAGAAAACAAAGATTCCATGTCTTAAGAAAATAATTTCTTGTGTTTCATGTTATCTTTACCAAGTCTTTGATTACTTAGAAAAATAACTGAGTCTTTTCTATTAAAAGATCCAAGGTTTTTTTTTTTTAACAACTATATTAATTTCTATATTTGTCTTTGAAATCTTTTAATTGTCTTTGGTTGAATGGATAATTAAATATTGTTTCACAGAGAACTATGACCCTATTTGATCAGATGCTTTAAATCTTTTGACATTTTTAACTTCCCCAAATTAAATTCTGAATGAAGTAAAATATAAATGTTAATTTATTTTGGCTTTTTTGATATGTTAAAGTGCATGAAAAATATTGTCGATTAAAAAACAAAGTTTAAACTTCTTAGCTCATATTTATATGGGATATAATCATTAAAATAAATAATTCAGAAATTATATGAAGTTTCTAAAAATCTGATATGTTTTGGCATGTTATCAGTCATAATTTTCCAATATACGTCACAATTTACTTGTCAGTTGCGTGTATGTGTGTGTATGTGTGCATATGTGAACTATTAGCAGACCTTTAACCATGGTTATTTTTAAGTCTTTGGTCATTTACAGACAGTCATTATTTTACTCTGATACTTTTGCAGAAAAAAGTGCTTCATTTCCAAAGAGATTCATGGAGAAGATCCCTGCAAACGCTCTAAAATGCCAGATTTCTCGTAACTTTAGGATCATGACACTGAACTGGGTAAGAATTTCTAAAACTCTAATGGACACTGATTGATTAATAAAGCTGCTAATTCAAAATGACGCAATACAAGAAGTAATTATATAACAGCGAATAAACTGATGAAGATTATTGTAATTTTCATGACTTCATTTAAAACACTGCTGCTTCTTTACTGTTTTATTTTCCACATTTAAAAGGCCCCCTTTTCACCTCTCTTTTAAGCTATCTATAACCTGGAGCAATTTGGTAAAGTGAATCTTTGCAACAAAAGTTGAAACATTTTTCTTTTTCTCTCTACCTGATTCCTCCAGAATTCAGAAACTTTTATTAAATATTCTTATCTCTCATGACAATATATGTATTTGCATAAGTTTAATATAAATCTGATCTCCTGGGGCGCGTGGGTGGCTCAGTGGGTTAAAGCCTCTGCCTTCGGCTCAGGTTATGATCCCAGGGTCCTGGGATCGAGCCCCACATCGGGCTCTTTGCTCAGCAGGGAGCCTGCTTCCCTTCCTCTCTCTCTGCCTGCCTCTCTGCCTACTTGTGATCTCTGACTGGCAAACAAATAAGTTTGTAAAAAAGTAATAATAAATCTGATATCCTTGTAACAGGACACAATTAGACAAGTCCTTGTCTTGGCATCCTAACCTTGAGAGGCTTATGAAAGTCCAATCTAAGTTTACTTATGAAAAGTTCCCAGAAAGCAGATTTTAAAAAGCCTATAAGGTCAAACACTGTTCTTGCTGCACTTATATAAATAATCAGACTAAATTTATTGAAAAAAGACTTAATTTGTAAACAAATTAATCTTTCTTTTTTAATAGAAATGGGAATGACTATAGAGAAAAAAATTATATTTCAATAATATGTCTTTGTGGATAACAGATTTTAATCCTATTAATTGTCTTTGAGATTTTGTTTTTACCTGTAAACTAGATTGGATCCTGAATTCCTCTACTTTACTCCAATATTTGGTTAGAATTCTCCAAACATTTCCAATTTTCTCCCACTTTTTTGACTTAGAATCACTACAGAACTAAAGTTGTCCCTTTCCCAAAGTCACACAAGTTAAAGCCAGACAACTTAATATAAATCTAAGAGAAATCACAATAGCTCACAATCTTCAGCCTGTTGCTATACGGCCAATCAGAAAGCCACCAGAGACATTCAAACTGCAACTCAGGAATGTCTGTCAGATTGTCACTGCCCAACCCCAGTCCATCTGAAGATGTTTTGAAACCAATGTCCAGAAACCTTCTGAACTGGCTTTTCCCCAAGCTCAGAAACTGAATTTATAATTTGCTTGAACTATCAACTTTTGTGGGTTGTTGTTTTTTTTTTTTTTTCATAGAAATGCCTCTAATTAAATTACCTGATTCTTCACATCTTGTGGAGCTGACCTGCAACCTCTCCTCTCAAACTAAAACATCCTCATATTCATCCTGTCCTACGTAGTCATAACAATATGTGATTGTTAATACATCATGCTGTGCACATATAAATAACTTTCTAAAATTATAATCCATTTGAGTTATTTAACTGGTTAATCTTGACTTAGGGTAATCTCTGTTCCAGGGAATTTGTCAGTCCTTGGTTATTGTTCTCTGGGTAGTCATTATAGTAACCTCTCTAGTGCACTGTATACTCTTGAGGGTTTTAAATGCCTGTGATAGCCATTCACATGCCAAACAGTATCCATCAGGATCCCACAACTGGATGAGATCAATAATAACCACATAAATGATGAAGATGGTGACTACATGGCCCTCTAGCCTAAAGACTCAACTAATGGAAAGAGGAAATATGTGCTTCTTCAGCCTGATTACATCAACAGTGGCAAATGAGAATAAGGAGATACTGGTTAGTCACACTCTCAGCCTGCTGGGAGAATAACCAAAGGGCAAAGGCGGAGGGGAGAGGAGAACTGTTAAAATTAAAAACAAATGAAAACTTTGAAAACTCCCTGAGTGGACAAAAAGAGCGCAATCATATACACAAAGTTTAATTTAGCTTATTTTGCAAGACTACTTGACCTGGGTCACTTCTTGCTTACATCTCTGAAATCATAAGCAAAACTTGAACTCTTTCCCCAAGGTTAATATGAAATAACCACTGACCAACTGCCTATCATTTAAGAAAATTCTAACATATCCAATATCTATATGTATATCAATATCTAATATAACCAGTCACTGTGAGGAGTAAACAGTCACAGCTTTCTCACTGTATAAGCTACTTTATAACAATATGCCCCTCAGCCTCATTCTATGCTTTGATTTGAGGGCTCCAAGTTCATGAACTATCTTTTTGATGTGTGGACAATAAATTCTTACTAATTACTACTTCAGTGATTCACAGGTTTTACTTTGGTTATTTCTGAACTTTTGACACACTTGAATTATTAATTAATGATGCATTAACAAAGAAGATAAAAAGTAAATAAAAATAATTTATAAAAGGGAACAAAAATCACTATGAAGGAATTGAAGACAGAAAGCTATAAAAACATCAAGGGAGAAAACAAGAGGAAAAAATTGACTACATATTTTAAAATGTATATAACTAATGAAATATCAAACATAAATATCTATCTAAGTACTTTTTCCAGAACTTGGCTTTATCCAGCAATTAATGGTCTTTAAAGAGTCCATTTTATTTTGACTCTTTTTTTTTTTTAAGATTTTATTTATTTGTCTGAGAGAGAGAGAACACAAGCAGGGGGAGAAGCAGGCAGTAGGAAAAGCAGGGTCCTCATTGAGCAAGAAGCCCAATGAGGGACTCAATCCCAAGTACCTAGGTTCATGACCTGAGCTGAAGGCAGTCACTTAACTGACTGAGCCACCCAACTCTTAAGAGCCACCAATTCTTAAAATAATCAGAAGTTCAAAATAAAATTCACTGAAGGAAATTCCTTATTTATGTATTTTATTTTGACACTTGCTCAAAACACCATTAAGATTTGCTTAGTGATCAATAGGCTGATTTGGAATTTTTTGTGTGCCTATAATGTCATATTGAGATATTGTACTATTCTAAGATTCCAAAAATTGTTAATAAAACTTAATATGACTACTCCACTGTTATTCCATCAAGTGTGAGATTGCAAAATTGCAATATATCTATATATCTGTTCATGTCATAGACATGAACAATACTGTATGAAAATAGAAAACAAGCTTAAGAATTGTATAGTATAGTCATTGATCTTACAGAACCAACTGTCTGCTGGAGCAAAGCTGGATCCTGCACACCCAAACAGCCTTATACTTATTTAGTGCTCTCTCAATCTTCTAAGACACATGTACCCATCTTTTAAGTCAGGAATAAGATTGTGTCACTCTGGACCATAAACTAACCTCCAAAATACACATTGTGAATTACCTCTTTTGGCAAAGCAATAGACAAGATAACATGTACTACATTTTTCTTTGATTCTTTGCATTTTACACAAAAGTCCAGTTGAATGGGAGGGAGGAAGCAAACAATATATTCAAGGTCATGTATCATTAATGAAAGTTTATTTTCTCAAATAAGTTATGTATTTAAACAAAGGCATAGAATTAGACCAGTGTACAGTTAAGTGCCACACAGTATATTAAGCCATCTGATTTTCTTTACCATTTTGGGGCTAAAATGTCAAAATCTGCCCCTACTGTCCTCAAATTGCAAAGAACCAATTACCAGGCTAAGGTTTGGTGTGTCTACAATTTGTTTCATGATTTCACAGTTCATTTCAATAGAGACATAATGATTTGTCACAAATTCTGTTAAGTTAGCAAAAAAATTTCCAGAAGTTTATCTTTGAACTTCCATTTTAACATGATATATTTTTGAACATTTCATTTCCAGGATTTTGCTTACCATTATTCCAAACAAAATAAACTCCTGGAAAACATAAAATGGAATGCTAGGTGCTATCTGGTGTGTATTTTTTCATTTGTTTTGTTGACCATACTAGGAAAACAAAAAGTACTTGCGCCCAAGTACTGCCCAAATCACTTTTCAAACTTTTCAAAACGTCACTTCCAGAAACATCACTTTTTTCCTGGTTGATATCCCTTTATGTACTAATCTGAAAGTCAAATGAGCATTTCGAGGCAAAAGAAGTAAGAGCTTGGGTGTGCCATTGAGTTTATTTTTAATTGGAAAAAGAACTTCTCTTTCTTAAAAGTCAGGTAATGATTTCAATGTGTTTCTAAGCAAGACCTGAATAAAATATTAGACAATCATGCTCAAAAGCTATTAGTGGTTTTCTAATCTAATACAAAGGGAGGCAGTTTTGAAAGTAATTGGAGTTTTCTTTATTCGTAGCTGTAGAACTTGCGGGAAATTTAGCAATAAGACCATTTTTTTAAATTTTCATCAAGCAAAGCACTAAATGTCAAGTTCTTTATATGTAAATAGGAGAAATACCCCAAGTATTAGCTGATAAATATAACACATTGAAAGGTTCTATGGAGGTAAGTATACAGTATTCATAGGATAAAATCTAAACCTGCAGCAGGGAGAGATATGCCTTTTTACTGTTTTATTTTTCAACTACTAATAATGGTCTATTATTCCACAGGAGGATCTTGTAATCATTTTTATATTTTTGGAGTCTAATTTGAAGGGTAGAAACTAATATGTTCTTAGATAAAGAGATTTTAACTGAATTAAGTGGATCTATGCTTTTTAAACTCTGATCAAAAGTCTCTGTTAACCACATAATTTGCCTGTCCACAATATACTGCAAATGCTTGCACAGGAAATGACTAAGCATAGAGAAACAGATAACTTGTATTTAGAGAAGGAGTTGTGTGACAAGCTAGAAAGCAAAAACAATTGAACTATGTTGTGTAAGGATGAATTGCTTTATTTCCCTCTGAACACTTTAGCATTAAATGCAGAACCTTCTTGGGAATGGTGGGTGCATGGTGTATTGGGTTCATGTTTTTAGTTGATAACTTTTGACAGCTGTGTTAAGTTTCCAGGATTAAGGAAGAAAATCAGACAAAGTGCCAAAATATAGACTATTCCAACCACCTTACCCCCAAAAGAAAAGCTCTTTCAAGAATATAAATCTTATTGTGCTATCAAACTGTAGATTTTGCATGGTGGAGGTTCAATTAAGAAAAAAGGATTTATATGCAATCAGCATACAAAACACCATCTCAGAAACATTTAAATGATGACAAAAGAATTGCTTCCCCACTGCATCTTTAAAAGGGCACAGACACAATATTTCTTCTCTTTTTTTTCTTATTACTGTTCATCTATTTCCCACTTTTGAAGACTATCTTTCTTTTTTTTAGGAAAGCATATATGAAATATTAAAATGAATCCTACTCACTGGACTGAGAGACAAATTATAATGACTATGATTTTATATATCATAAACATAATCTAAAAAATAAGAACTTGTCACATTTTTAATACATGGTGATGATGTATTTTTCAACACTAGCAAGATGCATTAAAATACATTCTCCTTAAGAGATTTCGAATTCACTGCCAGACACTTATGTTTTCACTTTAAATCCAAAGACAATGCTTCAAGTAAAAATGAAAAGTAAATTCCATAGTCAGAAAGTCTAGTGGCTATGAGCCCTTGTTCCATGGGACTTGAGAGACTGGACAAACTAATAGCCTGCTGATTCAACCTCTGTGAGTGACAGGCTAAAGTTTAAAAAAAAAAAAAAAAAAGAAAGTAAATGTACTTTGGGCCCTGGCTACCAAGCAAGAGTCTTATTAACAGATATAAAATCAGTATAAATCTTTCAGCTTTTCAATATAGGGATTTTTTTAAAAAAACCTATAAAAAGAGTATTATTAGTATTTCTGTTCATCTATTAAAATAAGATAGAAGTTGGAGTTCTCCTCCTCTTCTGGCTAAGAACAGTAAGAGAATCAACATTATGCAAGGCCGTGCTTCAGGTCTTTAATCTCTGAACAATTCTTCATTCATTATCATGTCAGCCACTCAGTTAATGGTAAGATTATGTCTAAATTTCAGGGTCTCAGAGATAATTTAATTTAATGCCTAATTTTATAGTCGAGTAAAGGGAATCAACACTCAGCTATTTGGTGGTATAACCACTAGTAGAACTCAAATCTTCTAATTCTCCATCAACAGTTTTTGGGATTTATTTTTCTCTCCTCCATCATACTTAACAGTAACGTTGTTTTATAAACCAAAGTCAGTGGCTTTGAAACATGTTTGAAAATATGGTGAGAAACAGATTTCACATCATTAGCCCCCCTCCACACACACACACGCGCGCACGCATGCAAAAAAAAAAAACGACACAAAAGTTTCTTGAAACAATACTTACTACATATGATGCTCCAGGGGATTTGTGGTTTCTTTCTTTTATATGCTATTCTATTTATTTTTAAATGGTCATCAAGATCCAGTAAAATAATAATTTCACTATTTACTAAGTAAGAAGTAAATGATATACATTTTGAAACAATATAGTCTGACTTTCCTATGTTGTTTTCAAAGAGACATAAAGAAATTTAACTGTAACTTGAAGAACTTATGCCAACAATAAATAGGTATCAGGATGGGGCACATGCCTTTCAGAAGGAGGAAAATCCTAAGCAAAGTTGATTGTGCTGATTTTACTCATTATGCATGCCTTCCTCATATCACTATTCACCCAGTCCTCCTTGTTTGATTAACACTCTGGCCCTTCCAGTCAAGAAGAGGATGATCTAAAGAAGCAGCTTTATTTCCCTATAACTGCTTCCACCTTCTCAGTTTCCTTTTCCTGGGAAAAAACATTTGCATTCCAGCCACATATTACAGAGATGTCAGAAAATCAGAATAGTTCTCACTATAATTACTTTTCCTCTCACAAGTAATCAGGTTTCCCAAATTCTGCTGGATAATTCCATGTTAACAATCATTAAATAAATGCTCATGTCTTTTAGTTCAGTGCCCCATTTCATGATCATGGGCAAGCCATTCTTCTGTCTAATTCCTCTCTCTAAACATGTTATAGGGAGCCCCATGAAATACTTATAAGTCCTTTGACTCTGTCTTGGTAGTCACTTGCCACCTTTGTACCCCATCCTCCTCCATACATCTCCTCCTGAACATTCAAATTCTTGTCACTCTCCCACTCTTATTCTGCCTGTCTCATAAATATGCACATCCCTACAGGGATACATTTCTGAATTGGGGGCTTAGCATGTGCAAACTGACTAGATTTTTAGGGTAATTAGTAGGTAACCCTACTGCCACACATCTGCCATACCTCTATGAACACACACATAGGCCCTCACAACTACCACAAGCTGGTTCAGAGACCAAGTGACTACTGGATAGTTCTGTGATTTCGTTCACTTGCTTTGAGCCAAAACTGAAACAAAATCTAATATGAGAGAGAGGGAAAGGAGGCATCCTACTGGTTTAAGAGGATACAGTATGTGCATACTAGCTTTGCCTCTTATCTGCTTTCCACCCATGACCCTCCATCCACCACCACTACAAGGTAGTCCCAGTTCCTCACAATAATTTAAAAACCTGAGGTCTGTTTCCCAATGCTTTCAGAAGCTACTAGAAATTTATGTATATAAAAATATATAAAAATATATTATCTGGATAATCATCAGATTTGGATTATTACTCAAATTATTTCATAATAATAAAATATTTATATTTATAATATACATATTATAAATTATATATATAATAATAAAATAATTTGAGAATAATCTGAATCTGATCATCTGAATGACCATCTGAATTGGGAATGGAAAGGAGAGAATGAAAGGAAGAGGAATAAAAGGAAATGAATACCTTACTAGGTCTTGGATAATACCTGTGTAAGCTAAGAACAAAGCTATGCTGAAGTCTTCAACACAACTTTTATCCATTATTTTGTGTTCATACACCTATCAGTTTGTTTTTGGTAGCAGTTATACAAGTGGTGAAAGGGTGTTCAGAAAAATAGTACTTGATTATAACAATCACTTATGGTTAAGCTGTCTCTACATCCCTGAAGCATTAATGAGTCCTCAAAAAGAACAAATTAAAAGGAATAAACACACATTGGACCATCATGTCCCCTGAAACAAGGCATCCTTTATTCCTGAGCTAAAATTATTTTTCAACCAGTAAAGGAGTAGACTGGTGTGAGGACTCTCTGCTCTGTGGAGCAGTTATAGGGATGGGAGGCATTGCCATCCAGACCTCTGAATGGACAGAGAAAAATTTCTGCTTCTCCACATTTCACCCACTGAATCTACATCACATGAAACTACAAAATAAAAGCCAGAGCTCTTGAAACTTATCCAGATGATCAACCCAGTAATCCTGATTGTAGGTACTCTAAACTTAAAGTAGCACAGTCACCACAGCTTCCTCCCTATGGTGGAAAGAACTCATCTAATGTAAGTGTACAGTTCCTAGCAAAGAACTATAATCTAGGTGTACAGTTCTTAAAAGACTTAGCACTGCACCAAAAGCTGCATAAGCAAAGGTGTGGACAAAAAGTTCTCTTGAAAATGTTATTTCCTTAATATTCCTTTAAGTTAAATGTGGATGGAAATGTAGGACGAAACTTATGTTGTCAAACCACTACTGGGATGCGTTCTTCTTTTTGAATGTGGAGTGAAAGGTTAAGCAATGAGAAATCTGGCAAGTCTTTTTGGCCAATCTTTTTCAACAATCTATTTCAGAAGGCCTTTACTTGTCTGTGTTCTGCTTTCAACCTCACCATTTGTGGAGGGTGATCAGGCACAATTGTGACAAGTTACATATGGTTGTTGTCTGAAGGTTCCCCAAATTCAACTAAGGTTAAAAAAAAAAAGAACAGAAACAATAATGTCTGTCTGTCTGAGGTGCTACAAAAAAGTGACACAGAAGCAGTGGTGCCCAGGAAGCAGAGATTTGATTTAGAACTAGGAGTACCTGGAGAAATGTTGAACAGTCTCCCAGAATCATAAATTGTTTTCTCTAGAATGATCTAGCAAAATAATTTGAGCTCTTAACGATGCCTTCTTTTGTCCCCTTACCCAGCTGAGTAAGTGCTTTGGCTATGTTACAATTGCAAACTGGCATGTTGGGTGTGTGCTATGTGCCCTTAAAGACTTATAAATATCAGAATCACTTCCACAAGACAACTACATTTTAAAGCCAAAGCTTTTACGCAAACATTTCAGAATGTGTGTGTTTAGTGTGGCAAACGTAACTCGATCACTTCATTTGAGAAGAGCAACATAATTTCCCCCCTTTAAAAATTTATGCTTTGAAAAAGTGCTCCACATCACTCGGCATCAGGGAAATACAAATCAAAGGACAGTGAGATACCACCTTACACCAGTCAGAATGGCTAAAATTAACAAGTCAGGAAACGACAGATGTTGGCGAGGATGCAGAAAAAGGGAACCCTCCTACACTGTTGATGGGAATGAAAGCTGGTGCAGCCACTCTGGAAAACAGTATGGAAGTTCCTCAAAAAGTTGAAAATAGAGCTACCCTACAACCCAGCAATTGCACTACTGGGTATTTATCCTAAAGATACAAATGTAGTGACCCGATAGGGCACATGCACCCCAATGTTTATAGCAGCAATGTCCAAAAGAGCCAAACTATGGAAACAACCTAGATGTCCATCAATGGATGAATGGATAAAGAAGATGTTTTACACACACACACACACACACACACACACACACACACACACACACTGGAATACTATGCAGCCATCAAAAAATCCTGCCATTTGCAACGACGTGGATGGAACTAGAGGGTATTATGCTAAGTGAAATAAGTCTATCAGAGAAAGAAATTATCACATGATCTCTCTGATATGAGGAATTTGAAAGGCAGAGTAGGGGTCATGGGGGATAGGGAGGAAAAAATATGAAACAAGATGGGACCAGGGAGGGAGACAAACCATAAAAGACTCAATCTCAGGAAACAAACTGAGGGTTGCTGGGAGGTAGGGGAAGAGGGATAGGGTGGCTGGGTTATGGACATGGGGAGGATATGTGCTATGGTGAGTGCTGTAAATTATGTAAGACTGATGATTCACAGACCTGTACCCCTGAAGCAAATAATACATCATATGTTAATTTAAAAAAAAATAATAATGTATGCTTTATGCATAAACAGGTCACATGAATGTTCATGAAAAGTCTGGTTCCTGAGCAGTAACTTACTGAAGAATAGGCAATTGGGGTTTCATCACCTATGGCATTTTTGGCTAAATCAAAAACTCCTTAGCTGAGCAACTGCTTCTGTTCTGTAGAGATAGTACAATAATGCGGATGCAGCTTAGTGACTACTTAGCAATTGTCCTCATGCTGGTCTCCAGGACACAAATTCATTTTCTATAGGTATGACAGCATCATGGTAAAATGTGAAGAAGCTTATTCATACACAGAAAACTTAGGGATTTTATTTCTTATTTAGTTGTCCTGTCATCAACTGTGAGATGGGCTTCTCTTAAATGGAATGAAAGTCAGAGACACTGATATAATTTACCTGAAAAGTAAACCTGGAAGTTCTCAACTGTTTTACTCAATATTTGATTTACTTAAGTGATAAGAAATTCCATGAATCACTTTCACAGTTAATCTTTAAAACCTATGGAGAAAATTTGGTTTACCAGGATTCATTTTAGAAAGAAGACTGTATTTGTTGAAGTAAATAGCTTGATAAATAACTAGACTGAAGGCGATACTCCAAGTCAGGTTCCCATGAAAAAAGATGCAAATGTCTGGGATGAAAATTCATGCTGAGACTGGAGAGAGGAACAAGGTAGACCAAGAGGAAAAGAAAAAAAAAAAAATGGAGTACAGACAAAAAAGCAAATGAGGTGGTGGATTTCAGCATAGCAATGAATGACCATGTCATTTTTTAAGTAAACTTGACAAAATTATAGAAGATTTGGTATGAGTGGGCTTCTTTTTAAAACCAGTTGCAAAGTGGAATTCTATTCTTGTACTGATTTTGATCAAAATTTATATGCTAAGTCTAGTTCAGTAGCTGATATATATGATATGTGATATGTGATATGATGAATTGACTCCATCTCTATGAAACCACTGGGAATCTTTTACCATACCTGGAATCCTAAAAAAATAAGAGATCATGTTTTATACAAAAAAATTTTAAAATCAAGATAAATTAAAAAACTCAATATAAAAAAATTATTCCAATAAAAATTGACAAGAAATTAAGGAAATATTTTCTGATCACTAGGTGGAAAGAGAATACCTAACAAAATAAGGTGAAGTGAAAGATCATTATTAAAATGCTTCCTTGACCTATATGAACATTTAAAAAATATTTTTAAAATTTAAAATGTGAAAATTAATCAGCAAATATTGCTATGAATATGACAAACAGTAATAAAATGCTCAATAAAATTGTGCAAATAAATATGGTAAACGTTATACCTTAAACATGAGCAAAAAACATCAATCCTAGAGAAAACGAAAAGGAAAATAGGAGTACTTAATAAGTGCATAAATGCTGAAATACTTAATGTTGGTGAGGATGTAATGAGATGAGCAAGCTCACAAACTGCCTGTAGGGCTATGAGTTGGTTTAGCTTTTCCAGAAGTCGTATATACCCATAATCTTCTGGTAAATCTATTTCTGTGATGTTATCCCACTGAAATTATCAGAAATATGAATACATCTTAGTGTAAATATGCCAAATGTTATATTATTTATTATATTAAAATAATATTATCCTAAGTGTCCAAGAATGGATAAATAATGATGCCACATACTCAAGACGGCACATTATGCAGCTACTGAAATGTTTTCAATGCATGATCAATGAAGTGATAAAAGGCTATTAGGAGAACAAAAAAGTAGAATACAAAATTATATGCTTACTGGAATTCTTACAGTCTCTGTCTTGGTCTCTCTGTCTATATTTAGATACAAAAAACAGACAACAGATACATGAAGCTGGTGAGAAACACAAATGTATCCCATGGTTATATGTGGATTCTCAGAATAAGAAACTTCCATTTACTTCCTCACACTTTTCCACATTTTTCAAATTTTTCGAAATAAGCACTTATTTCTTCTGTGATTTTTGCTTTTGATCACTTTTTACCAATCACAAAACACTATTCTCTTCAAGAACTAATAAATAGGAAAAATATACTCCAAAATAAAGAGAAGCTTAAGTTGTGATCTATCTAAAGAATGAAGCCTGCTCAATTTTCTGCAGTATGATCATACAGTGTAAGAAGTGACCTGAAGATTGCTATTTTATATTTTTACATATAAGTAGACCCTACACAAAATTCTACTTCATCACTAAGTGTGAGAATGATCTGTCCAGTATGTGTTGCTAATAAAATTAAAAAAAACACACACATCTTATTTGATTATATATGCTGGGGTATATGTTGTGTGTGTGTGTGTGTGTGTGTGTGCATGTGCAATGCCAAAGAATACACTACTGACTTTCAAATGAGCTGATACAACGGACTTATCAAGACAAAATTATCCCAGAGCCTCTTTGTAAGTTCCAAGTTCATTTGTAGTTTACCATACATTTGAAAATTAGTTATCCTTAACTGATAGAAATCCTATCATGATAGTCTGCGCTTTTGCAGTTTCTAAAGCCTTAACAGCCAGAACTGTGCCTGTATAGAGTATAAAGCTACTAACACTGTCAAAACCCCAGGCAGAATAAGCTGAGATCACAATTGTTGAGATTGACATCAATCACAACTGAGCCAACAGAGTCAAGTCTTCCGGCCCCGGAAAATGTTATGACTACATCTATTATTTCCCATCTCTGATTTTATCAGCCCATCCCACCAAATTCCTCAGGATTTTAGATTACCAACATTTTTTTTCTTTTTTCTTTTGGTTTTGGTGTTTTTTTTTTTTTTTTTTTTTTGCATGTTAAGCTCTAACCTTTCACTCTTCTAGTTCTTTCCCACTGGCAAGAAAGTGGACTGAATTTCTCTCACATAAAATAACTACAAAAATAATAAATGCAAAATCCTCTATATGTCTTCTAACAAATATTGGATCTCTTATTTCATTCCACAACATCTCAAAAGACTTCCTTGTAGTTCCTGTCTACACTGTATTTTCTCCCAATCGCTTCTCAATCCATGGTTAAGTCCAAGACATATTTTTTAGTAGTTATCTTATTATGTGTCTTTTTTTAAATCTGAAGCTCTAGCCATTTCACTGAGCACCTCAGAGACTACACCTCAAAAGACACCTCAGAACTACACCAAATTTATGATCAGCCACACCCACCCCAGCCATCACCACTATTTCTAGTTTCACTTTATTCTTATATTTCATGGAACAGTAAAACCTCATTAAGTTGCACAAACCATATATTTAAGCATCATTCATTATACACCCCTTATTATTTCCTTATCCAATGTAAATCCTAATCTGGCTGCTTTTTGCTTCCCAAAAGGTATCCACTTTTCCTACCTCTATCATATCTTGACTGGTCTTGCTGCCTTCACTCTTGCCTCCCTTCAATCTCCATTTTGCAACCAGAATATTATCAAAATGCAAGTGTGACGATGTCCTTCTCTGCTAGAAACCTGAAAGGGGTTTCTATTAGTTCATTAAGCATCTTTCATGTGTTCTAAAATACCATTCACATTCCTAGCTGTTGCCTCTCTCTTCACTGCCTCTCCTACCATCTCTACCTGCTGTCTGTGCTCAGAGCGTGTTAACTTGCTTCCACATCTTAAAGAGGACAAGTTCCACCTTTCCAGAGTGCATGTCATTTTTCACCCCAACTGAAATGCTCTTCACCAAGACACTTCATTGTTATTATTTAATTCTTACTCAAGTCTTACGTTTTAGTATTTCTATAACTTACATTCTTAAATCACTTAAGTTGACTTCTCAAAATCAACCTCCTCCAGCATAGACCAAGTCTCATAGTACCCTTTTTTTTCAGGGTAGTTCTCACAGTTTTGATTTTAAATTGTAGCTACAATCCCTTTACTGCCTAAAATATATTATGAATGAATACATGAATAATTGACTAATATGTACTAGGTACTGAGGTGGCAAGAGAGATTTTAAAATAAATAAAGCTCAGTTCCTTCTCTCCTTGCTGATGGGAAAGAAACCTAGGCAAATAATTAAAGGCATTATGCAGTGTTATAAGTATTATAATAACGAAATGTACTATCCAAGTTTGTGGAGAGGAAGATCCAATTAATTCTGTATGGAAGGGACAAGGCAGGCAGGCTTCAAAGAAAAGCTGACATTTGTGCTAGACTTTGAAGGATGATCTAGAGTTTGTGAGGTGAAGACATTGAGACAAAGATATTCTACGCATAAAGAATGTATCAGCAAAGTCAAAAAGGTACTGACATGCATGGCAGGTATCAGAAACTTGGCATGAATGCTTCATTGTGTCCAGAACATGTAATGTAAGGGGGGTGTAATGCAAGATAAAACAAAGAATTTGGGATAAAACTGCCAAGTTGCTGAAGTGCTATTCAAAGAACTTTAGTCTGTACTTTCTCTGAATACAGTGGGATCCCCTCTTTTTCACTCACAGGTTTCTCTTCTAGCTTGGGAAACTGAATGGATTATAAGATAATTTACTGAGACAATGGATATATTAGGAGAAAAATGTGCTGTGGAGATGAGTGCCTTTTAGAACATACAATCTAATAAAAGACATATACTATTGCTACCTCTATTATGGTAAGATGCAGGAAAACCTTGTTTTTCTTAAGAGCTGAAGAAAGAGAGTATCTTAAGGAGATCCCATCATTTGCTCATGAAGTCTTTGGATTACTCTGCTTAGAGTCTGGGCTAATAACTAGGAACTGCAAATCTGGGAACCAACTACATGAAATTTCTATCCAATATAGGAATATAGGAAGAAATACAGAAAATTAGCAGTTTGGGAAAGATTGAGAAAGAGGAAAACACTGTAACTGGCACCTGAGAAGAGATTGCCAGTGGATATTTGGAGGTGAAACATGTGTGATATGTGTGGTGCAGGACTCTTCTTCAGTTTCTCAATGGATCCTTCAGTGAATTCCACAATTCTCACTAATGCCTTTGGAACTATGTTTTCTTTTAGGAGAATGCAAAGAAGTAACCAGTGCTGTTTCACGCCTGATGCATGGAGCAATCAGAAGAGAACCATATATGGGTTTCAAGGCAATTTAAAAGCCTTATAGAATATAAAACAGTGGGGCGCCTGGGTGGCTCAGTGGGTTAAAGCCTCTGCTTTCGGCTCAGGTCATGATCCCAGGGTCCTGGGATTGAGCCCTGCATCGGGCTCTCTGCTCCACGGAGAGCTTGCTTCCTCCTCTCTCTCCCTGCCTGCCTCTCTGCCTGCTTGTGATCTCTGTCTGTCAAATAAATAAAATCTTTAAAAAAAAAAAAGAATATAAAACAGTATACAGAAGCAAAGAAATTTAGTAGCATAAAGCTCCTGTTTGAGACTTCCTGAAATGGAAGAGAACATTCCACAGAAAGGGATAAAGCATAAGCAAGGGCACAGAGGAATAAAATAGTAATCTGGGATAACTACAGGTGTAAAGGGTAAAAGAAAGAAGGAAATAGTGGGGAATGATTAATGATTTCAGACCAATTTTTGATTAAAAAATAGTCCATATTTATTTTTTTATAATAGTATTTGATAGTATTTAATAGTACTAGTTCTTTTAAATATTTTACTATGAATACTTACAAAAAGGCATAAAGAATAAAACAATGATCACACAAGGAGGCAAACAGAAGTTCAGCAGGTCTCCACCACTCTATTGTTGAAAAAAATGTTTTGAATGTTTTGAATATGCTGAAAAAAATGTTTTGAAATTTCACTAAAGAAATTTTTTAAACAATGCAAATAAGAAACAGTCACTTTGGTGGGGTCACCATGTCCTCCTCGCATGCACAAAGTCATGGATTATTTCCTGTAATATTCCCATGAAGAAAAGGATGTTTTTGATAAAAGTCAAGGCTTAATAACTAAAATAAAGGTCTGTCTCCTGGTTGAGGATGAATTTATGGTAAGAGTACTCAAGAATAAGAATTTCCTCTCCCTTCACTCAGAGATATGGCTAATGCTGGTATATGCTTAATACAACTTCCTGCTCAGGGTCAAAGTGCAGTCTCCTTCAATTTACAGGGTAGATGAGCAAATATGCATCACTAATTCTGTAAAACTCTCATAAAAAATAAAAAGATTAGTATCATTACATTGCCATTATATTTTAATAATTATTAAAACAAAGGACTACCGACTATAGATGGCTCAATGGACTTGGTGCTTCCTTCCTCTGCATCTATAATGAATTAAACAGATTTTATATTTTCAACAAATCAATTGTCTATTCCCTAATTTACATTATAGTTCTCTTAGAAAAGATGAAACATTTTACTCTTCTGGCAAGGTGTGATGACACACTGAATGAGTACAGGGTTTTTATGCAAATTATTCATTGACACTAGCGGAACAGAAAATATCACTTAATATCAAAGTTAAATTAGCCAAAAAAATTATTAAAAAAAATTCTCCCAACTTAATTTTAAAGCCCAAGATTACTAGCACACCTATGATTCTTGCTGCACACATAACATATTTAAAGGAAAAGCACTGCTCCATCCACAATTCTCTCAAAAATTTTTTCCCTCTTTTCCAAGACATCAGGGAAAATGATATCAATTATTTAACTTTTCTATAGCATGTTACAGGACTTCTTGGGTGCTCAAAAATATTACAGGACTTCTTGTTTGCTCAAAAAAAAAAAAATACTGAATCTATAGCCATCCAAAAATCTTCAGTGAAATTGAATAGTGACTGTGTAGGAGAGTTTCTCTCACATTTCATCATGCACCTTCTCTAGCTCACACTAAAATAAGGTGACTTTTAGAATCATTTTATTAACATTACTTAACCATGTTAAGGAAAATCGCTTTCAGAATGAATTTAGTCCAACCACACCAACCCTCTGGGAAATCATTTAATCAAACTGTCAGGCTAATCATGGTTTATTAAGAGCCTGTGGCCTTATTTAAAACCTGAATATACTGAAAACAAACCATACCCTCACTATTAACCTTAATACTGTCATGAAACTGGGTAGCTCAAATACCTGGGAGACAAATGAGGAGCTCACAACTTTCACCTACTCTAAACTTATCCCACAGTTCCTGCCAGACCACACCACAATCACATTAAAAAGTAATAATAACAGGGGCACCTGGGTGGCTCAGTCAGTTGAGCCTCCAACTCCTGCTTTTGGCTCAAGTCATGATCTCAGGGTCATGAGATCGAGCCCCACATGGGGCTCCATGCTGGGTTTGGAGTCTGCTTAAAATTCTCTCTCTCCCTCTGCTCCTTCCCCTCAACAGCCCCCACCCCTGCTCTCACAGGTTTATGCACTCTCTCTCTCTCTCAAAAAAAAAAAAAAAAAGTAATAATAAAAATGAACAATAATAATACTTTCTTGAATGATTGTTTATCTCTGCCATTATTTTTTTAATTCTCTTTATAAATTTATGTTCATTGCTATGCCAAGATTTATGACTTCCAAACATAAAATATTTCTAAAATTAATATTCAAGAAAATGCTATAGCCGTGATGCACGGTGAGGTTGCATTAGTTCAGCAAATCTATCCAAGCACAAATATAGATGTTTTAATGTGGTGCCGTATTTCTCAGTAGTAATATGTCAGTTCTCATTAGATATATAATGAAGTGTATTGCAAGACCTTTTAAGTTTGCAACCATTCTGACAAAAACCTGGTATCAGGATGAACAGCTGTTGCAAAGAAGTGGTTCTTAAGGAAATATAAATGTAATCAACCACTATTGAAAAAGAGCATTACAATATAAAAAAATTAGCAGGCATAAATTTTCCGTATTTTTGAGTAGCTGGTTAAGTATTTTCTTTTCCCAAATATTAGCAAATCTCTGACTGTAATCACCGATGCTCTAGTAGTTAATGTTCCTTCAAATCTTTCTCCCACCACCTTCTGTAATAAATTTTTCAGTCATCCAAAAATCAGTGAAAATATTGACACACATTTTATTTATCATGCCAAAAGCAAAATTGTGAAAATAAATAAATAAATATTGAAACAGAGACAGATACAAAAGATTTCAACTTCTAAAACAAGTATCAGTTTTTTTAAGCTTTCCATCCTAATGCCCTTAATCATATTTGTCCCCAAACATGACTGAATAAATGTGCAAAAGACAGCTAAGCCGCATATAGTGTTAGGAAAAGTGTTCCACAAAAGAAAAAAGTAGAGGAGTAAATGAGTATGAAGAGAAAGAACAGGGAGACATTACAAATGATCTTCATTAAAACAACTGTGTTAATTAATCCTCAATGAACATCAACATTCGCAATCATTTTTAAATGCTGCAATTTAAAAATAACAGTTCAATCATAACTCTTAAAAAATACTTATGCAATTAATCCTTGTAAAGTTTATTCTTTTCAAATAGAAACTTTCATAATTTTTCTCTCATAATTTTTCATTTATTCACAAGGGACAGCCACACCTACTAGGACCACCTCCTATTTATTTATTCAGGAACACTTTTGAAAGCCCATTATAGGCAGAATCTATGCCAGACACTCCTATCAAAAGAAATGTGAATAGCTACCTTTAACTTACCTTTTTACTGTAAGATTAGGTTTTGTATATTTGATTGTAAGTGCTGAAAGAGGGTTTAAAACTATGGAAACATCATTTACTGTAAAAGGCATGTGATGTGTGGGTTTTTTCACCGTGAATAAGAGGTCAGAAGACCAGAGAAATACCAACATGGCATCAAAAATCAATACAGACTGAATGGATAAAAATAGAAACAAGAGGGCACAATCAGGAAAGGAAATATTCTTCTCAGGTACCAAAACCATAAAGAAAAGAGACAGAGTGAAGTATTTTTATAAACATAAAAATACCATCCTACTCTAGGAGAGACAGCCTCATAATTATGGCTGTTTTGTTTTATGTTGTTTCAGGCTTTTACTCCCTTTGTGTCTATGCTAAAATTAAAATATTGGAAAGTTGAGTCAACATAAATCAATGGGGCATCACTGTAGTTACTGAATAAAGTATCTGTTTCTTCAACAACCACTAATAACTGTTAAAAATCATTTTAATGAATATAACTATTAAAAAGTTGGAAGTGTCTGGGGCACCTGGGCAGCTCAGTTGGTTAAGTGTCTGCCTTTAGCTCAGGTCATGATCCCAAAGTCCTGGGATCTAGCCCCACATCAGGCTCCCTGCTTAGCAGGGAGTCTGCTTCTTCCTCTGCCCCTCACCCTGCTTATGCTCTGTCTTTCTCTCTCTCTTTCTCTCAAATAAATAAATAAAATCTTTTAAAAAGTTGGAAGTGAGAAATGTCTAATTCTCCTCACCCAGGGAAATTTGACTACCACCCCCTTTATACTCCATTCAAACTTCTCTCATAGCTCATAACACTTTACTGTACTTCTTAATAAGTATGTCTCATTTTATATGCCATGATCATCTGGAGGGTAAGAGCTCTGTCTTAAGTAACATGGTACCCATAATGCAGGGTAGTACATAATAGCATTTCCTAAATAAGAAACAGGAAATGTATATTTGAATTTGATTTCTAGCTGATCAAAGTCAGGGAAGGAAATAAAACCAAGAGTACAACTAGTTTGTCTTGGAAAAATCAAAGTTTGATTTTAAAATGTGGTATTTTCATTAACATTGCTGTGGTTCTGTTGGCTAATATTGCAAGGCCTATATCTTTAAATTCTGCTTATATAATTGGCTTTCAGCATGACACAGATTAAGTCATTCAAACTCTCTACCCCTTAGTAGTACAATTTATTCTAATTTACGTCGCAGTAAGGTTGGGAGAAAACAGCTATGAAGCAAATTATAATATAAAAGTCTATGTAAAGATTAATGGTGAGAACTATTACTTATAAAAAGTGATTATAATGAGATAAAATAATTCTGGATTCAGCAGAAACTTATATCAGAAACAAAGCAGCTATAGAATCAACTTCAAAGTTATTTCAACTACTACTTATCCCAACAGCATTATATCCAGATCATAATTGATATTTATTCTTGTGGCTCCTAAATATATTTCTAAAATTACCTAATATGCCTTATGTTCTAATAATAAACACATTGAAGTTATAAAACTTATTACTTATTTTAAAATCTACAACTCTGAACTAAGACAATGAATTTATAAATTTAACCAAGGAAATTAAAGACCTATACTCTGAAAACTATGACGATGATGAAAGAAATTCAAGATGACACAAATAAATGAAAAGATATACCATGTTCATGGATTGGGAGAATTAATATTGTTAAAATGTCCATACTACCCAAAGCAATCTACAAATTCAAATTCTGTTAAAATACCAATGGTGTCTTTCAGAGAACAGAAGAAATACTACTAAAACTTGTATGACCACAAAAGACCCTGAATAACAAAAGCAATCTTGAAAAAGAATAAAGCTGGAGGTATCACATTCCAGATTTCAAACTATACTACAAAGTTTTAGTGACCAAAACAGTATGGTACTGTCACAAAAACAGAACCATAGATCAATGGAAACAAAGAGAAAGCCCAGAAATAAACTCATGCTTTTATGGTCCATTAACCTAAAACAAAGAATATACAGTGGGGAAAAGAGAGTCTCTTCAACAAATGATGTTGGGAAAACTGGACAGCTGCATACAAAAGAATAAAATTGGACCACTTCCTTACCCCATATATAAAAATAAACTCAAATAGGATTAAAAAAAAAACCTAAATGTAATATCTGAAGCCATAAAATTCCTAAACGAAAACACAGTGAACTCAGATAGATAGATAAATAGATAGATAGATAGATAGATAGATAGATAGATAGATATATTATGGATTATATTTAATATTTAGTATAAATACTAAATTATTATATAACTTTATAAGTATAAATATATATATATTTTTTTTTAGTATAAACTATATTTTGGATCTGTCTCCTCAACCAGAAGAAAAATAAACAATTGGTACTATAGCAAGCTAAAAAACCTTTGCACAGTGAAGAAAACTATTAACAAAATAAGGCACCCTATAGAATGAGAGAAGATATTTGCAAATGATATATTCTGTAAGGGGTTATTATCAAAAATATAAAAGAACTCATACAACTCAACACCAAACAATAAATAATCTAACTTTAAAATGAGATGACTTGAACAGACATTTTTCTAAAGACAACATACAGATGGCCAATGGACACAAAAAAAAGATGTTCAAAATCATTAATCATCAAGGCAATGAAAATCAAAACCACAATGAGATATTATCTCACGCATATCAGGAATGAATGGCTAGTATCAAAAAAGACAAGTAGTAACAGCTGTTTATTAGAATGTGAAGAAAAGGGAACTCTTGTGCACTGTTGGGAATATAAACTGATGCAGCCACTGTGGAAAACAGCATGGAAGTTTCACAAAAATTAAAAATAGAAATACCATATGATCTAGCAACTTTACCTCCTGGTACTTACTCAAAGAAAATGAAAATACTAATCCAAAAAAATATATACACCCTTATGTTCACAACAGCATTACTTACAATAGCCAAGATATGGAAGCAGTGTAAGTGTCCACCAATAGATGAATAGATAAGATGTAGTATACACTGAAATATTACTCAGCCATAAACAATAATGAAATCTTGCCATTTGCAACAACATGGATAAGCCTAGAGGATATTATGCTAAGTGAAATAAGTCAGAGAATACAAATACCTTATAATTTCACTTACATGTAAAATTTAAAAAGCAAAATTAACAAATAAAACAAAAACAGAAACAGACTCATAAATACAAACAACAAACTGGTGTTTGTCAGAGGTAGGGGGTGGGGAAAACAGGATTAAGAGATACAATATTCTAGTTATAAATAAGTCATGGGAATGGAAATTACATCAGGGAAAATATAGTTAACAATGTTATAGTAACTTTGGTAATAGTAAATGGACTTATCATGGTGCTCATTTCTTAATGTATATAAATGTTGAATCACTATGTTGTATACCTGAAACTAAAATAATATTGTATGTCAACTACACTTCAATAAAAAAGGGGAAAAATATAAGAATAGATTTAAAACTCCTAGATAACAAGAAGTACTTTTTTCCATGCTTTTTGTATACCTCATAATACCCAGCAAAGTATATTGCAGAGAGCAAATAAAAGTACTTGATCTGTTTATTTTAAAAAAAAGAAACACAGTGGAGTCTTTGGTTTCATCTCTAGCATGTAAAGAAACGAGAAGTTGTCACTCCTATTCTTACAACAAAAATATCTGGACAAATCAAAAATCAATCACTTTTCTTGGATCTATGAGAGAACTGAGATCATTGCCAGAATACCACTCTGAAATCTAGAAAGACAGGCACATGCAGAAGTACGCAATCAAGTAAGATATCCATACCTGGAGCAGAAGAAGCCAGGAGAGCCATAAAGTGGTAGAAATACTTAAAAAGTAATTTTCATCAAATTGCTGGTGGTTGAGTGTGGACTACTGACAGAAAAACTGCTGGTTTCCCAGTCAGATGAGGGTATCCACAATTTTATGGAATCTACTTCCAGGAGCTCCACCAGGTTCTCAAGGTATATAAAGGCTCTGGCAGGAGAAGAGTAATGTTGTAAAACATGCCTAAAACTTTCTCCATAAAAAAGGTCTACTCTCCAGGGATGAAAAATTTGCCAGAGCACAATCCTGAAATATTTTCCTGTTGAGGGAAAGGAATTCCTCCCCATTCTATCCCCCTCAGCCTTCTAGTCATAGTGAAATGGGGAGAAAATGTAATCAATAAGGAAAAAGATGGAAAAAGGCTGCACCCAGGGGAGGGACAAGGGGAGGTGTAGGGATAGGTTTTGGAGGGGGTCATACCACTGGAGAAACACATGAAAGTCAATCACTGAGCCAAGACACCAGCACAATAAAGATAGATTTAATCAGTTTTAGCCCAAAGCAGTCAGAAGAAAATAATAAAAATTAGAGCAGAAATCAATGAAACTGAAAATAAGGAACCAATTGAGAAAATCATCAAAAGCAAAAGCTAGTTCTTTGAAAAGATCACTAAAATTGGTAAATCATTATTAGCAGTGTTAACAAAGGAAGTAGAGAGTAGAGAGCTGGTTTAATATTTGAAAATCAGATGATGTAATCTACCACATCATCAGGATAAAGAAGAAAAAAAATATGATCTATCAATAAAGGCAGGGAAAAATGTAACAAAACCTAACACTCTTTCATCATAAAAAATAGTCAGCAAAATTAAAACAGGGGGAAACTCCCTTTAATTTGATAAAGACAATCTATAAAAATTCTGCAGGTAACATAATACTTAATGGTAAGAAACTGGACACTTTTCTCCTTAAGACTGGGAACAAGGCAAGGAAGTCCTCTCTTGTTTCTACAGTATTTCATAATGATTTTAATTTGAATTTCTCTAATATCATGTTAAACATATCTCCATGTGTTTATTTGCCCTTTATATGCCTTATTCAGTAAAGTCTTCAGTAATGCCTTTGCCTACTTCCAAATGGATTGTTTGTGGGGGATTTGTTTTGTTTTGTTTTATACTTTTAAGGTTAGAAAGTTTTTTAATTATTCTGAATATGGTTCTTTGCAAAGATAGGATTTGAAATTGTTTTCTCCCAGTTGGTGGCTTACCTTTTCATTGTCTAACAGGGTCTTTCCCAGAGCAGGTTTTTAATTTTAATGAAGTTCAATTTATCAATTTTTTATTTAAAGGATTATGTTTTTGTATCATGTCTAAAAACTTGTCACCTAACATCAAGTCATGAAGATTTTCTACTATATCCTCTTTTAAAAGTTTTGTGCTTTTATCTTACACATTTAGTTCATAATAATCTATTCTGAGTTAAGTTTTGATATGTGAATTTAGGTCAAGGTTCATTTTTTGGCCACTGATATCCATTGTTACCTACCATTTGTTAAAAAGATTATTTTTTTATGGAATTATTTTTGCAAGTTTGTCAAAAAACTACAACTTCAGGGTCACCTGGGTGGCTCAGTGGTTAAGCCTCTGCCTTCAGCTCAGGTCATGATCTCAGGTCCTGGGATCAAGCCCTGGCACTGGGCTCTCTGCTCACCGGGGACACTGCTTCCTTCTTTGTCTCTCTGCCTGACTCTCTGCCTACTTGTGATCTGTCAATTAAATAAATAAAATTAAAAAAAAAAAAAAAACTACAACTCCAGTTTAACATGCATAAATTAATTAACTCTCAATTTAAAATCACAACTGTAAAGCTATTTTGTTGCATAGGGTAATATTTAAGAGAACTTCAGTTTCATCTTATTTAAGTTTAATTTCTTAGATTTATTTTTTTAAATGTGAGGGGGAGAATTTTTTTCCTATTATTTTCTTCTTTTTTAAAAATTTTCTTTATCTCAACTTTTTAAAAAATTTTCTTTATCTCAGCTTTATTGAGATACCTCATGTCCTACTGTCAAATGGGAATTATGTTTAAGGAATACAACTTGAACTTTTGATATTTAAATTACTCCAAAGACTTTTTGCCACAACCAACTGGCATTTACTCCTGGGCTGCAAGGGTGGTTCAATTCCCACAATCAATCAATGTGATAAACTACATTAATAAAAGAAAGGACAAAAATCATATAATCCTATCAACAGATGCAGACAAAGCATTTGACAAAGGCCAGCAACCTTTTTGATTAAAACTCTTCACAGTGTAGGGATAGAGGGAACATACCTCAATATCATAAAAACCATATACAAAAAGCCAATAGCAGATATCATTCTCAATGGCAAAAAACTGAGAGCTTTTCCCCAGGTCAGAAACACAACAGGGATGTCCACTCTCACCACTGTTGTTCAACATAATACTGAAGTTCTAGCCTCAGCAATCAGGAAACAAAAAGAAATAAAAGGCATCTGAATCAGCAAAGAAGTCAGACTCTCATTCTTCGCAGATGACATAATACTCTATGTGGAAAACCCAAAGGAGTCCACCCCAAACTTGTTAGAACTCATACAGGAGTTTAACAATGTGACAGGATATAAATCAATGCACAGAAATCATTTGCATTCCTATACATTAACAAGGACACAAATAAAAGAGAAATTAAGGAGTTGATCCCATTTGCAATTGCACCCAAAAGCATAAGATACCTAAGAGAAAACCTAACCAAGGAGGAATAGGATATCTACTCTGAAAGCTATACAACCTCATGCAAGAAACTGAGGAAACACAAAGAAATGGAAAAACTTTCATGCTTACAGACTGGAAGAACAAATATTGTTAAAATGTCTATGCTACCTAGAGCAATCTATACGTTCAATGCAATCCTATCAAAATACCATCTACTTTTTTCATAGAGCTGGAACAAATAATCCTAACATTTGTGTTGAACCAGAAAAGACCCCAAATAGACAAAAGAATGTTGAAAAAGAAAACCAAAACTAGTGGCATCACAATGCCACACTCAAAGCTCTATTACAAAGCTGTAATCATCACAACAGTATGTTACTAGCACAAGATCAATGGAGCAGAATAGAGAACCCAGAATAGACCTTCAGCTCTATGGTCAACAATCTTTGACATAGCAGGAAAGAATATTCAATAGAAAAAAGAGTCTCTTCAACAAATGTTGTTGGGAAAATCGGACAGTCACATGCAGAAGAATAAAACTAGTCCATTTCCTTACACCACACACAAAAACAGACTCCACATGGATGAAAGACCTAAATGTGAGATAGGAATACATCAAAATCCTAGAGGAGAACACAGGCAGCAATCTCTTCAATCTCAGCTACAGCAACTTCTTGCTAGACATGTCTCCAAAGACAAGAGAAACAAAGGCCAAAATGAACTATAGGGACCTCATCAAGATAAAAAGCTTCTGCACAGCAAAAGAAACAGTTGACAAAACTGAAAACTGACAGAATGGGAAAAGATATTTGCAAATGTCTTATCAGATAAAGTTCTTATCTGATTAAGAGCTAGTCTCCAAATCCAGAAAGAACTTGTCAAGCTCAACACCCAAAGAACAAATAATCCTATCAAGAAATGGGCAGAAGATATGAACAGACATTTCTCCAAATAATACATACAAATGGCCAACAGATAGGAGAAAATTATCAACATCAGGGAAATACAAATCAAAACCACAATGAGATATCATCTCCCATCAGTCAGAATGGCTAAAATTAGTAAAGCAGGAAATGACAGATGTTGGCGAGGATGTGGAGAAAAGGGAACTCTTACACTGTTGGTGACAGTGCAAGCTTGAGCAGCCACTCTGGAAAACAGTATGGAGTTTCCTCAAAAAGTTGAAAATAGAGCTATCTTATGACCCAGCAATCACACTACTATGTATTTACCTCAAAGATACAAATGTAGTGATCCAAAGGGGCACCTGCATCCCAATGCTTATAGCAGCAACATCCACAATAGCCAAACTATGGAAGGAGCCCAGATGTTCATTGACAGATGAATGGATAAAGAAGAAGTGGTATATGTACACAATGGAATACTATGCAGCCATCAAAAGAAATGAAATCTTGCCATTAGCAATGACATGGATGGAACTAGAAGGTATAATGCTAAGTGAAATAAGTTAATCAGAGAAAGACAATTATACAATTTCACTCATATGTGGAATTTAAGAAATAAAAAAAGCATAAGGAAAGGGAGGGAAAAATAAAATAAGACAAAATCAGAGAGGAAGACAAATAAGAAACAAACTGAGGGGAGGTAGGGGGATGCAGTTCCTGGGTGATGGACATTAGGAAGGACACGTGATGTAATGAGCACTAGGTATTATGTAAGACTGATGAATTGGGGCACCTGGGTGGCTCAGTGGGTTAAAGCCTCTGCCTTCAGCTCAGGTCATGATCCCAGGATCCTGGGATCGAGCCCCTCATCGGGCTCTCAGCTCAGCGGGGAACCTGCTTCCCTTCCTCTCTCTCTGCCTGCCTCTCTGACTACTTGTGATCTCTGTCAAATAAATAAATAAAATCTTTAAAAAAAAAAAGACTGATGAATCACTGAGCTCTACCTCTGAAACTAGTACTATACAATATGTTAATTGAATTTAAATATTTTTTTAAATTAAATAAATACTCAAAATTTTAGTTTTTGGTCTGGCAATCGATGTATTTTTTTAAATCAATCACATTAAATGCACAAATTCCATTTAAAATGTTGAAAAGTGATTAAATAAATATGTAAATAATACCACATATTATTGAAAAGCCCCTTAAAAGTGATTGCTAGAGTTTTGTAGACATAGCAATAGAATAATAATTCACACAAGCTGCATTTACATGCAAAAAGATGAAATATGTCTTCTGATTTGCAAGTGTAGTAAACTGAACACTAATTTTAAAAAACAAAGAACACCTGTTAAATAGCTAAAATGAAAAATTATAATAATACCAAATTCTGGAGATGATGCAGACAAACTTAGCCTTTCATAAGTTGCTACCCGAAATGTAAAATATACAACTACTCAGGAGAACAGTTTGGAAGTTTCTTACAAAATTAAGTATGTACTTAACACATGATACACAGCAATGCCAAACATGGGCATTTATTCCAGGGTAATAAAATTTATATTCACATAAAACCTTGTATATAAATGTTCACAGCAACTTTATCTGTAGAAGCCAAATACTGGAAACAATCTAAATGTCTTCAAGAGATGAATATTTAAACAAGGTGTGATACCTCCTTACCAGGGAATACTACTCAATAGTCAAAAAGGAAGGAACTACCAAAAGATGTAACAATTTGGATGAATCTCAGGGAAATTATGCTGAATAAAAAAACAGAATCCTGAAAGCTAACATATAGTAAGGCTTAATTCATATAAGATTATGGAAATGACAAAATTGTAGACAGAAATCAGATTAGTGGTTACTGAGAGCTAGGGACAGACAGCATTAAGTGGAAAGGGAGGGAGTATGTCTTAAAAGGCAGTGTGAAGAATCCTTATGGTGAGGGAACTGTCTTTACCTTGACGTGATGGTGGTCACACAAATCTAGACATGTGATAAAATTGCACAGAACTAAGTACACATGCTGCAAATAAGTGCACGTCAAACTGGTAAAATCCAAGTAAGATCAATGGATTGTACCAACATCCTGGTTGTCTTACTCAACTCTGTATTTGTAAGATGTTAACACTGAGAGAAATCAGGTGAAATGTAATCATAATTTCTGCATTATTTCTTATAACTATACATGAATCTGTAATTTTTTAAACATAACTAGAACATTTTAAATATAAAAAGAAAAAGAAATCTCTGAAAAGGCCCTTCTATGCACGTACACAAAAAATCCCATTAGGGCATTAACTACAAAACAAAACTTATAGGATAAAGACATACGAAATTGTTTAAATAATGGATGAAAACATAGTATGTATTTAACAAATTATCCTGCTGTTACTGTTGTCACTATATTATTACAACTTCTATAAATACTACCTTTAATTTATTATTTTGAACTGGCATTTGCTCTTATGCATGATATTCTTCCTTCAAATATCTTCAGAGCTAACTTTCTCACCTTATTTAGGCATCTGAGAATTTTACCACAGAAAACATCACTTCTTTGAAACCTATCTTAAATAACCCTGCTCTGTTTTTCCACCTATTAATGCTCCCCATTCCATTCCTTTCCTGGATTTATTTTTCTTCTTAGCACTTGTGACCAAATGAGATATTGCATATTTATGCCTTTGCTTGTTTACTCTCAATTCCTGCTGCCCTCAGAAAGCAAGCTCTATGAGAACAAGACTTCATCTGCTGTGTTCACTGCTGCAGCCCCTGTCCTTACAAAGTACCTGATATGATGGAGGTTTAGGAACTATGAAATAAGTAAACACTGGGTGCTTGGGTGGCTCAGTTGGTTAAGCATCTGCGTTCAGCTCACATCGTGATTCTAGGTTTCTAGGATCAAGCCCCATGTAGGGATCAAGCCCCTCCCTCTTCCTCTGCAGCTCCCCCAACTTGCGCTCTCTATCAAATAAATTAAAATATTTTTTAAAAAATAAAGAAATAAATAAGTAAACATTACAATAAACTGATTAAGTGAATGTTAATATTAGCTATAATAATGTAAATTTTAATATTTTCTCTGGTTTTAAGAAATTGCTTCTGATGTGTAAGAAAAATATTCAAGAAATTGTCTTAGAAATCTATTTCCAAACTTTCCATTAAAATACTCATAAAACAATTTTTGAAAAGGATTTTCTATGTACCTCAATGACAAAAAAAAAAAAAAAACACACAAAAAACAAAGAAATGTGTTCCCCTAGGGTTTACACTCCCCTTATGCCTTATTCATGAGTTGGGACCCCTTTTGGAAACTATTTTCTTAATGTCACTTCTCTCCCTCTGGTTAACTGGTTCTTGGAGTTCCACCACTTACACTTAGGATGTAAGCTCAGTTACCTCAAACTAAAATGCATTTTTCATTCAGGTTTCATATAAAGTCTCTCTCTCTCTTTTTTTTCCATATAAAATCTCTTGAAGGTTCTTTTTGGCTCTTTTTTTTGGAACACTGGAATTCATCAAGCTGCTTAAATATAAGTTCTCCCCATTTTTTCTTTCCAGGATATCCACTTGTTTCTTTATGCTCCCTAGAAATAAGAAACAGAAAGTTTTAAATATCTATTGTGCACCACAACTGTTTTATAAGTGATACATACTTTCCTTCTGCTTCAGTTGTTAAAGGAACAAGTTTTCCACCACTGTTAAGTGGTTTACAGCAACTTTTCCAATAAACCCATGTGGCTAACTCTTCATTTAAGGGTTAAGTAGGGGGGAAAATTACATACGACCTTTGGAGAAATACAAGTACCTACTATTAAGTATTCTGAAAATGTCATATATGTTTTGGGGTATGAGAAGGGCTAAGGCTCTAATGGACAGTTAGCAGATAGCAAAGTTGCAGTAAAACCAACTCCTACTCCAAATTATGCAGAATTTGCAAAGATGTACAGGAAAACTTATTCATGACTCCTAGAGACCTTGAACTTATAAAAAGCAGTCAGAGAGGAAATTGAGAAGACTGGTGAGCAATACTGTAAAATATAAGGTACCCGAAGATAACACAGATTTGATACTACTCATAATTGGCTCCCATTCTCTATCTAGCTCCCTGTTCTCAAAATGCCCAGAATATGACATGAGATTTGGTAGTATATGAATGATTCATGATCATTATAAATATACGGCTTGCTATATATAACAACAATATATGGCTTACCCAGTGTAACTTTTGTTACCTTTATATCCAGACCAAAAAGTATTGTTTTTCATTACACTCATAACAACACAACCTCATGGTTTATGTATTTGAATTCTAGAGCCAAACTTTTGTGTTACTGTGGGAATTTTGCTATATATCTCTGGAGGCAGCTTTTGCCCTCCTAGGACTCCCCTGCAGACCTGGAGCCTAGCTGGAAGGATGGTGTGAGGAAGACAGGATGGTTTTCAATAAGACTAAAGAATGTGTTTAAGTGTTTGAGAGTGTGTTCAACAGTTGGGAACCTGACTCATGTGCATGTCTGACTGATGTCTGACTAACTGAGGTCTACTCTTACTTAGGTGGTACAAACGCTGTCTTAATTCACAGACTGGCAGGGTGCTGGGATCGGTCTGTCTCCGAATTCATCAGAGCAGGAGAAACTGAGCTTTTCCCTTAGAGCCTACATGTGGGCTACAGGGGAGAAAAGACTGGCATGGACTCATCCTGTGTCCTGTCTAATAATGCTGTCTGAAAATCCACAAAAACTATAGTAGAGAGATACAGCAATAGCAAAGGTGGGTATCAAGAAAGGAAGCACAAACCACCACAGGACTATAAGGAGCCAGCAGAAAACCTCTGAAGTGAAGTGCCCATTAAACATATTGCAAGAAAAGAAAGACAAATTAGATCATCTGCCAAGGCCAACCATCTAAGTCAGAGAACTAAGTCACAGAAAAAGCAATACTGTCCTATCCTCTTAATATCTTCCCCACCTCAACTCAGAGTAAAGAACAGTGAGGGAGAACAGGTGGAGGATCCTACTTTTCTCATTACAGTTCTCTAGCCCAAAGTATGTTGAAGTAAGGGAGGGAAGTTGAAGCTGAAAAGTTATTAATTCCAATTATTATGCAGGATTATACATTCCAATTATGTAACTGGTAAAATATTTCTGACAATGGTTCTTCAGGACAGTGTCTTCTCTAAGAATCTGCCCTATAGGCTTGGGCCTCCTGGGATTTTCTTGCAAGAAAATAATACTATACCCTGCTTTGATATGGGAGACAAGAAAATAAAACTGCATTTTTATCAAAATCCATGCATCATGCTTATTCAACATACTAGCCACACATGCATTATCTCATTTATTCCTCACAGCATCTTTGAAAGTTAAGCATGCAGCTTGTTCAAGACTGCATGCTCAGGAAGGGCCTGGGCTTGATTTAATGCTCTGTTCTTGCTGTCTTGAAATTCTTAATAATTTTAAAACAAGGGATACCACATTGTCATTTTGTGCTGGGCAGTACAAATTATATAGTTGGTCATGCAAAGGAGTTGTGGGGTGTTGGCTACATTCAATTGCTTGACCTACACTGGAATTATATGGGTGTTGACTTTAAATAATTTGTTACACTGCACATGTGTTTTATGCAATTTTCTGCATGTGTTCTGTATTGTACAATTTAAGATATTAAAAATAAGTCCTTCCCCAGAAACAGGTTTACTCGATGAAATGGAAAAAAAAATTTTTTTAAATTTCTGACACATTCTCAAGAAGATGCAAAAGCATCCCTTTACCAAATAGACAAAAATAAGAAGAGAGTAAGCCTATTTTTTAATTTAAGAAGTGAAATAAAATCTCCTCTCATAGTAGTAAATAGCAGACTTGACATGGCAGGAAAAATAAGTTTTTAAGGAAAAAAAGGGTAAGTCTCAGATGTAATCATACAATTTGGAATGAAGATATAAAATGACAAAAGATAATAGATACGGATGGTTAAAAAACAGATATTCAACTCAAAATAGTGGTTATCCCCAAAGGAGAAAAAAAATGGATCAAAAGCTAGTTCTAATAAGAATTTTCCCAGAGTAGAAAAAGATACTAAAAAATATGACTGTGTTCATGGCAATTTAATAAGCAACATGTTTCTTATTAATTTTATTATTTAAATTCCAAGAAAAGAGAATTGGTTCTGAAACTTTCAAAACTGAAAAATAGTAACCCTTCAAAAATTAATCTTTAATCAAGCAAAGAGTTCCATTTTTTGTTCTTTTCTCTGCAGAAAACAATAGAGAAATATCTCTGAGTTTTGGCAGTGAAGACAGAGAAGTGATAACACAAAACACATGGTAACCATTCAAGCTGGCATTCATTGTTGAAAACAGAATGGCAACCTCAGAGAGGTTATTTCAGAAAATACACTCTAATATGTCTATGAAAGAAAATTAAAGATATTCCTTAGTCAACTAGAAAAATGAAAATAAATCAAATTCAGATCTCTCTCATTTGGAAGTCATAGTAGAATAGAAAAGAACTACCAATAAAACACTGAAACTAGCAAGAGAAAAAACTTCAGAATTCACTAAACATTACTAAGAGAAAGGCTGATGCTGTAAGTCTAAATAATTGGTGTAACTATAGTAACTAACATAGGATACAAATGACAAAATATGCCTTAATAGCAGAACACTTTTTTTTCTTGAATAAGGGCTTATGAATCCAAATTAAATTAATGAAAGTACATAAGGTAGGGAGAAAAAGAGCAGAAGTATTCTACTTATTACTTTTCCATAAAATGAAGTTAAGTTGTAATTTTTTGTCTTCATAAAAGCATCACATATACAACTCTAAGAAATTTATGAAAACTATTAAAATCGCCACCAATGAAGTTAAGATCAAATCTCCATTTTTATAAATTATTGTGGAAGACAAGAACATACAGAGTATTTCCTAAACAACAGAACACAAAATAGAAAAAGAAACAGCTTGGCTGAAAGAGGCATAAAATTAACACAAGTCAGATGCAGAAAAACAATTAGAATCAATTACAATAAAGTTAAATTCAAAATTAATCATATGGTTCAAAGAAAAATACCCCCAGAGCCTCAGAACAGTCCTAAATGCCTATTATTTCAGAGTACAAAATATAGGATTATATAGAAAACTTAAAAATTAAAAGAAAAAACTACTATAATACAACCCAATCTTCTTGATGAACATGGATGTTAAAATTGTAATTGAAGTAATAAGGAGCAGAGGAGAATCAAATCTATATAGCCCTAGTTTATTTTCTCTCCCTTTTGATAATTTAGCAGAGAACTGATTCAGATCTGAACTGCCTCAAAGGAAGAAAGGCAAATACCAGCCACTACATACTAGGAGACCCCTTATCTAAAAATATCCATTCCAGACCAAGGTACTTATATTTCTTACATGCTCACAGATATGTCCTGGATCTCAATATGAGTGCATAGAGCAAGACCAGGAAGGGGCTTCCCATTACTGGCAAAAAAGCTACCATGTACCATGAGTCTTACATACTTCCCCAAATAGTGGAACAGTGAAATTTTGGGCGACCCGCCTGTGCTATGCTCTTCTCTGACAATAAATTTAAACCCTGTGTTAAATCTACTGTGCTAGTGATGTTGTCCATGATCACTTTGCAGAACAAGTAGTCAACAATTTATTATGCTAAAATGCATTCATCAGAGGAATGAAAAGTGGTTAAATTTATAAGATTGATTAACATCATGTCACATAAAAAGGATAAATAAGAAAAATTTGTATTATTTCTCTACTGGGATGGCAAAAAAAAGATGTTTGATAAAATATTATGCTCATTTATATTTTAAAACACTTTAATAAGGACAAGAATAATGGGTTCAGAATGTTTATTTCAAAACATCCAGTATCATACTGAGTGGAGAAAGTGCTAAACCTTTTTCCTTTCAAAATCAGGAGCAAAGAAATTAAGATTCCTACTCAGGGCACCTGGGTGGCTCAGCCTTTAAACATCTGCCTTCAGCTCAGGTCATGATCCTGGGGTCCTGGGATCGAGCCCCACATGAGTTTCCCACCAGGCTCCCTGCTTAGTAGGAAGTCTGCTTTTCCCTCTCACACTCCCCTTGCTTATGTTCCCTGTCTCACTGTCTTTCTCTCTGTCAAATAAATAAACAAAATCTTAAAAAAAAAAATTCCTATTCACTCAAGACCAGTGACATTTCAGAACTTATCAGTTTCACAATTTAAGAACCAAAAATAAGTGAAACCATAATACAAAACAGGTAGAAAATATATTTGCTAGATGCAGAAGATATGATCCAGAAGCCCTAAAAAAGTAATCAATTGAAAAATAAAATTCAGAGGAATTCAGCAAAGAGAAATAGTTAAGGATAAATATCAAAAACATCTATTCCAACTCCATACACCAAAGTCAAGAATTCCCATTAGAAATAGTAACAAGGAGGGGAACATGGGTGGCTCAGTCAGTTAAGCATCCAACTCTTAATTTCAGCTCAGGTCATGATCTCAGGATCCTGGGATCAAGCCCTGCATCAAGACCTGAGGAACTACAGAACACTCATAAAAGAAATCGAAGAAGACACGAAAAGATGGAAACACATTCCATGATCATGGATTGGAAGAATAAACATTGTTAAAATGTTTATACTGCCCAAAGCAATCCATACTTTCAATGCCATCCTGATCAAAATTCCACTGGCATTTTTCAAAGTGTTGGAACAAACAATCCTAAAATTTGTATGGAACCAGAAAAGACCCCAAATCACCAAGAAAATGCTGAAAAAGAAAAACCTGGGGGCATCATATTGCCTGATTTCAAGCTTTACTACAAAGCTGTGATCACCAAGAGAGCATGATACTGGCACAGAAACAGACACATAGACCAATGGAAAAGAGTAGAGAGCCCAGATATGGACCCTCAACTCTATGGTCATTGACCATATGACAAAGCAGGGAAAAATATCCAGTGGGTGGGGGAGAGTCTCTTCAATAAATGGTGCTGGGAAAACTGAACAGCTATGTATAGAAGAATGAAACTCGACCATTCTTTCATACCATACACAAAGATAAACTCAAAATGCATGAAAGACCTCAATGTGAGGCAGGAATCCATCAAAATCCTAGAGGAGAACATAGGCAGTAACCTCATCAACATTGGCCACAGCAACTTCTTTCAAGACATGTCTCCAAAGGCAAAGGAAACAAAAGTGAAAATGAACTTTTGGGACTTCATCAAGATCAAAAGCTTCTGCACAGCAAAGGAAACAGTTAACAAAACAAAGAGTCAAGCCACAGAATGGAAGAAGATATTCACAAATGACACTATAGACAAAGGACTGACATTCAAGATCTATAAAGAACTCCTCAAACTCAACACACACAAAACAGAAAATCACATCAAAAATGGGCAGAAGACATGAACAGACACTTCTCCAAAGAAAACATACAAATGGCTAACATCACCATTAGCCATCAGGGAGATTCAAATCAAAACCACATTGATATACCACCTTACCCCAGTTAGAATGGCCAAAATCAACAAGACAGTAAACAACATGTATTGGAGAGGATGTGGAGAAAGGGTAACCCTCTTACGCTGTTGGTGGGAATGCAAGTTGGTGCAGCCACTTTGGAAACCAGTGTGGAGATTCCTTAAGAAATAAAAATAGAGCTACCCTTTGACCTTGCAATTGCACTACTGAGTATTTACCCCAAAGATACAGATGTAGTGAAAAGAAGGGCCATCTGTACTCCAATGTTCATAGCAGCAATGGCCATAGTCGCCAAACTGTGGAAAGAATAAGATGCCCTTCAATGGACGAATGGATAAAGAAGATATGGTCCATATATACAATGAAATGTTACACAGCCATCAGAAAGGATGAATACCCACCTTTTGTATCAACATGGACGGGACTGGAAGAGATTATGCTGAGTGAAATAAGTCAAGCAGAGAAAGTCAATTATTATATGGTTTCACTTACTCGTGGAGCATAAGGAATAACATGGAGGACATTAGGAGATGGAAAGGAAAAGTGAATTGGGATAAATCGGAGGGGGAGAGGAACCATGAGAGACTATGGACTCTGAGAAACAAACTGAGGGTTTTGGAGGGGAGTGGGTTGGGGGGATGGGTGAGCCTGGTGGTAGGTATTAAGGAGGGCATGTATTGCATGAAGCACTGGGTGTGGTGCACAAACAATGAATCTTGGAAAACTGAAAAAATTAAATTAAATTAGAAAAAAAAAAAAAAAAAAAAGACCTGCCTCGAGATCCTTGCTCAGTGAGGACTCAGCGTGGAGGATTTGTCTCCTCCTCCCTCTGCCCCTTCCTATGCTCGCATGCATGTGCTCACTTTCTCTCTAAAATAAATAAAATAAATCTTTAGAAAGAAAATTTAAAAAAAAAGAAATAGCAACAAGGGGTGCCTGGGTGGTTCAAGTAGTTAAGCAACTGACTTTTTTTTTTAAATTTACTTACTTATTTGAGAGAGGGAGAGAGAGCTATATTAGGGAGGGAAGGGGCAGATGAAGAGAGCAAGAGAGGCTTAAGCAGACTCCCAGCTGAGCACGGAGCCCAATGTGGGGTTTGATCTCATGACCCTGAAATCGCAACCTGAGCCAATACCAAGAGACTGAGTCTTAACCAACTCTGCCACCCCAGGAACTCCAAGCATCTGCCTCTTAATTTCGGCCCAGGTCACGATCTCAGGGTCATGAGATGGAGCCTGCATTGGGCTCCAAGCTCAGTGAGCAATCTGCTTGAGAATTCTCTCTCTCCCTCTCCCTCTGCCCTTCCGCAGCTTGTGTGCTCTATAAATAAATAAAATCTTAAAAAAAAAAAAAAAGAAATAGCAACAAAAAATTAAGTAGGAATTATCCTAATTTAAAATGTGAGTAAACTACATGGATAAAACTATAAAGAACTATTTTATATTTGTTTCTAACAGAAAAAGCATCTCCATTATTCTTTCATATTTCCCAATAGTGTTAGTATCAAGGTTTTAAATCTTGCCAAATTAATCCAAAGTTTTATGTGATCAGATTAAAATTGTAATGGGATCCAATTTGAATACTGAGGAAATACTCTAACAGATGAAGTTTAAATTACGAGATCAGAGAACATCTTAGAAATTTTTCAAAAGAAAAACAAATTATATAGTTATAATTAAACCATTGGTCTATTTGTCTACAGATAAATATACAGAGTACAGCAAGAAGTGACCAAATAGAAATTATATTACATATATGATAAAAAAGGCATCACATATCAAGGAATAATGAAAAGATCTTCCAATATATGACCTAGGGGGAGGGAGATCTACACATACCTTCAGTTCATACCATACAGCATAATTCACTTTTTATGAGTTAAAAAGTTTTAGTAAGAAAAATCATACAAAACTGATATGAATATGTATCTTTTTTGAAGAGAGTCTGATTTTTTATGAAACAAGTATACCAAAAAAAGAGGAAATAATCCCATATTTAAGTCCTTAAAAATAAAAATGCATTGAAGAAGTTTATAGAAACTAAAAGGGAAATAGAAGACTAGGTTCAAATTTACAAAAAATAATTAATAAACAAAGAGGTAATACTTTCAGAAACCAAACTACTGTTTTAATTTGCATTTATTTGACAACTACTGAGATTAGCACGTTTACTTCATAGTTTTAATTCTAACCTAGTGTGCTACCTATTTATGTTATTTTAACATATGTCTATTAGAGTCTTAATATTTTTCTAATTATTTCATATTTGGAAAAAATATTTTTAATAAATAAAGCAGATGATAGTGCTGGTGTACAAAATTAGTTTTAAAAGCACCAAGCCCCACTAGTTATCAAAAAAATGTAAGTCAAGACTACAATGAAAATGTATACCTGCCTGTTAAATAGGCCAATTTTTTAAAAAAGATTTTATTTACTTATTTATTTGACAAAGAGAGACAGCGAGAGAGGCAATACAAGCAGGGGGAGTGGAAGAGGGAAAAGCAGGCTCCCCACTGAGCAGGGAGCCCGATGCAGAGCTTGATCCCATGACCTCAGGATCATGACCCAAGTCGAAGGCAGATGCTTAATGACTAAGTCACCCAGGCACCCCAAATTAGCAAATTTTTTAAAAAGATAACCCCCAAAGCTGTCTTGGGTATAGCAGAAATTTTCTCTCATTTGTATTTGGAAACAGTGAAATTGAAACTCCAATTTGGAGAGCAATTTATAATTAAAAGGAATACTTATAAAGTGTTGTAAAAATCTTAATGATAGTAAGCCTGTATCCTAAAAACAAACAAACATACAACCTTAAAACATGGAAAAGGCCATTTTTAAAATTTCTAAATAGCCTGCATATCCAGTAGCACAGGAATGAGAAAGCAAATTATGGCATTTATAAGGGAACTCAATGCTGTCATTAAAATGGTGATTATGAAGATTACATAACAGCATGGAAATACTTATGATAATTTTATCATAGGAAAAGACAAAAGCAAAATATAAAATGATGCACTTAGTAGTAAAAGAACAAAATGGAAAGAAATGCACTAAGCTGATAATCCATTAATACATTTTTAAATAATAAAAAGAATGTTCAACTCTTTTAAGTTATAAACTAACAATCTCTAGTCAGTAATTAAAAGTATCCAGTTCAATATATTAATCTGCACTCCATTCCTCACTCAAAAATAAAACACCCCTTATTCCTACCCCAGCTGGGGTCCGAACCTGAGGGCTGGGGAGGGAGAAGGATTTAACTGTTTTCTTGCTTCTTCTCCCTAGGTTGTCAACTTGGGACTTAGGTTCCTCTTGCCGTTGGTGTTCCTCACCCTTGGAAGTGGTCGTCTTAGGCAGGATTTTTTTTTTTTTTTAATAGACTTTATTTTTTTTTAGAGCAGTTTTAGACTCACAGCAAAACTGAAAGGACAAGGAAAGAAATTCCCCCTGCCCACATACCTACATAACCTGCCCCAATCTGAACATTCCCCACCAGAGGGGTACATTTGTTACAACTGATGAACCGACACTGACACACTATCACCAGAGTTCATAGTGTACATTAGAGTTCATTCTTGGTAGCACACATTCTACAGGTTTGACCAATGTATAATGACATGTATCCACCATTGTAGTATGCCATTGAGTAGTTTCACTGCCCTAAAACTATTCTGAGCTCTACCTATTTATCCCTAACTCCTGGTTAGACAGAATTTTAATCAGCTCTTTCTCTCTTTGGCTTCATTTTGTCCATGAGAAATGCACACTCATCCTTTGCTCCCAGGGATTACTGTAGCCAAAAGTAACACACTCTCTCTGTCTGCCTTGCAGGCTTGAGACAAGAACGAAGAGAAACCACCTAGAGTACTCTGAGCTGCTACAAGCCTGACTTCTTTAACTTGAGGCAGAGGAAGCAGCGGAGGCCGCAGCACCCCTCACCTCGCTAGGAGGCCAGGAGCTACACATATAGCATCCTTCCTCCCCAGAGAGGTCTCACAAGTCACTTTCCCTCTCTCCAGCTTCTTCACTCTTTTACATTCTTGAAATGGTCATAAGATCCTTGGACTACTACTCTGAAGATTTTTCTCATGGTTCATCAGATGCTTCAACTTTAATAAGCTGTCGCAAAACTATAAAGAGCACAGAGAAGCCTGACAGGTCCTAAATGATTACTGTTGTTTTCAATTTATTTTATGATAAAAAAACAAATTTGTAAATAGTGAAAGGAAGGAAAAGATAACTCGGGAATCAAATAACCAGCTCAGGAATCAAATAATCAGAAGTCAGAACATCAAGATTCCTCTTGAACCCTTGTTACTGCTATGCCTTGGTCAATGTCCTTAAATTCCTTGAGCTTGTTTCCTCATCTGAAGTTGGAAACATTAAAAACAGCTGTTCTATTTCTTCTGTTATAATAAACAGATAATTTCTTTGCTACAACTATTATATCAACATGAGCTAGCCTTATTATAACAATTGTTTATTCCATAAATAGAAATATTCCAATATACTGTTTTCTTCTTAACATGTGTGAACTGCTTTGCTCATCAAAATGGTGGAATGATCAGTAAGATAATCAGAAGTAAATACCAAAGTCAAAATTTGCTGTTACAACTTATTCATTGAGGCTGATCAGAATAGCCACAAAGCATTAAAAGAAAAAGTACTTGTTAATATTTGAGGAAAAAAAATTATAGCTTGCGAGCTTTTTGGGACCTCTAGTACTCCAAATGCCACTCCCTTTTCTCTATTCCCCAAGCACACAGTTCACTCCATTCAACAAATGGATTTTGCCTGTTTCACAGCATCTAGTCACCCTGTACCACCTTTGCCTTTCCTGTGTGGAATCTCGTTTTCACAGCTGAAATATGAGTAAAGGCAGCATAAAAAAAAAGTATCATTTTTATTTCAGTAGATTTAAGGCAAATATTGAAAGCCAATAATGCTATGCCCCAGAAAGAGTCTTCTTTACACATCTTGTAATAATGAAGAAATTATATGAAATTATATATATGGACATACTTATATACATATATAAATGTACATGTATATATATATATATCTTCTGATGATATATGTATCCATTAAAACATTAATAAAATAATTTTGAAATGAGTTAACTGTAAATAATTTCAGTATTAGTAATGAAGTGTGATACTTCAACAGAACATGGAAATGTTTACAGCATTTTTCACAGAATTTTACAATTTGAATGTTGAAAAATCACTCAAAATTACACTAGTTATCTTCTGTGTAAGAACACTGAGTGATGAAGTGATTTATCCAAAGGAGTTTGCAAAATCAGAATAAGAGTTGAGGTCCATTGTGTGTGCTGTATGTGTTTTACACAACATCACAGCCTTTTCAGGTCTTGTTATAAGTCTTACTGAGTAATAGTTATTGAAATTTTCAACCTGAGACCTAACTGGGGCCAGTGTAACTCCATTAAGGATCAAAAGAGACAAACAAAAGAAGAAAGAGCCTGCCAGAGTTCCTGTCCTCCTGCTTACCTTGTATTTCCCATATCCTAACTGGTGACATCCACTTTGGTCCCTTCACCCACTCAGGATTCATCACTCAGATTTTTTATATGAATTAGTGGGCCTCACATCCCCTCAAGTTGTAGTGCTCTTCCCACCATATTAGTCACCTAATTGCTGGGTACACTTCACTGTTTCACTCCCTACCTCTCACATACCATATGCTTAAATTCTGGTTAAGCACGCAGACTGTGACCCCTGTGTTTCAGAATCATCCAAACAAGGCTTTTCAGTTTCTCCACAGAAAGACAAACCTCAGCTTGCCAGTGATGGCCCCACTGCCATTCCTGCAAATATGCAGCTTTTAAGAGCGCCTGGGTCACTTGCTGCCTAATCCCCATAAATGAGACCTTGCTGCCCACACTGCTGCTCTATCAGGGACTGAGATCACCCCCAGTATTTCAGGCTAGACATACTCACTAAAAAGGAAACTTTGAGTCAAGGGGGAGATAAGCATCAGACACAGAAGAGAAGCCCAAGTCTCCCAGGGTGGTCTGACCTTCCTTCCTGATATAGAAAACATCACCCAATATAGAAGAGAGATCCAATGAAGGGCCCTGCCCCTGAGACAACTGTAAATTCATTAACTCAGAATTCTACACTTAGCCTTCTCCATCTCCACCACCCCGCACATACACTACTCTTTTTCACCACCCACTTTGCACTCACTGCTGAAGCCCAAGGAATAGTTTAAAGGATATAAAAATTTACAAATCCCTTTGCTTAACTAAGTTCTTTATGGGATGATAATATAAAGTTGGCATTCAGGAATAAACAACAGTCATTTTAAGTAAATGTTTTCAATTTATATGTCAGATATGTTTTGATCTTTTTATTATTTACTTATGTATTCAGAAATTTTGTATAAATATATGAAATTATACATTGGGAAAAGTAAGAGTAATTAAATATAAAACTATAACTATTTAATTTGTTACTTTGGAAAATGATGAAATCAAATTATAGGTACTAGAATTAAACTGCCCGAGTTCACATACCATTTTTACTGTTTGCTTGCATGGTAACCTGGACAATCTACTTAACTTATCTGAACCTGGGTGTTCTCAAGTATAAAGCAAAGATAACAGAATCCACTGCATGGAGTTAATCTTTAAGTAAGCTGGCACATGAAAAATGTCTAGCATATCACCTGGTACACATGAACACTTGGTAAATGTCTACTATGCTTCTAAAAGAAGATAATGGAGGAGAACATATTTCAATCATGAAGAACAGACTGTTTCTTCTGTAAAGACATTGTTGAAAGACAACATTGTTGAAAGACAATGTCTTTCAACAGGAAATGAAAGATTTAAAACTGTGGTACTTCATCACCACTGAATACTACTCAGCAATAAAAAAGAATAAACTATTAATATATATAATAACCAGGCGGATCTCATAGGAATAATGCTAACTAAAAAAGCCAATCACTTAATCTCACATACTGTGTGATTCCATTTACATAACATTTTTGAAATGACAAAATAATAAAGATGGAGAACAGACTACTGCTTTCTAGGGGTTACAGGAGAGAAAAGGAGTAAAGTGATTCTAGCCATAAACAGATAACACAAGAGATCCTTATGATGCAAATGTTCTGAATCTTGACTGTGATGGTAGTTACACAAATCTATAGATGTGATAAAATTGCAGGGAACTAAGTATACACATACATATACATGTGCATGCATGTGAAACTGATGAGATCTGAATTAGTTCTGTGGATTACATTAATGTCAATTTCCTGGTTGTGACACTGTACTTCAGTTATGCAGGATATTACCTTTGGGGGAAATTTAGTGAAAGTTCCATGGAATAACTGTATTATTTTGTACAACTAAGTATGAATTTATGGCTATCTCCAAACAAAATGTTAAAAAAAATAAGCAACACTAAAATAATTTTCTGGGGATCCTATAATTAAGTCATTCTATCTTTGGTTTTTTCTCATTCAAGAATGAGAAAAATTAACAAACAAGTATATATTGGTAAAAGTGTATCGTATAGCTATTGAAAATCCTGTAGGAATAGATTACAATTGATAGGCAAATAAATGGCTTTGACAACTATGTTTTTCCTTTGAAAAGGAAGAAACAAAATTAGGCATTCATTGACAGTTTACTTGCAGTCTATAGACTGAGTGTTGTCAGTTAGTGCAGATTTGCCTGATTTTTCAACCATCAGATACAAAAATAGCTCATCCTAAACTCCTGACATCTATAATCTAAGAATCTCAACAGTCGTGCATGGGAACTTTACATACACACACACACACACACACACACACACACAGAGCAGTCACAAGTTAGAAGGAAATAGGAGCAGGAAGCAGAGATTTTGTTTGTACAAGTCTTTCTTGCCCTTCCCACCTGGTTTACTTCAATGCCAGACATTTCTCTTTTGGTCTTAACTTCCTCAAGGTATTTACCAGACTGAGACTGGATAGAATAAGTCACCAGGGAAGGAAATGCTGACTGCTGGTGTTTACCTGAGTAGCATGGGCCAGCCTGAATCAATGTGTCCGCAGTCCTATGAGTATTGTGGAGGACCTGGCATTTGTCTCAGTGCTATTTGTTGGACAACTACTATTCCCTTGCTGCTGTGATATTCTGCATTATTAAACTTCACCGATTTGTTTGTAAGCTTTCCATCTCATCTATGACACTGGCAAAAATTCTGTCAATTTCCCCTGTCTCCTGGAAGCCTTTCATTTGAGTAGTCATAAACAGGCTGGTGCCATGAAGTCCTCAAAGCCCCAGCTGCCAATATCATATTGACAATAGCATATTGTACACATTGTAAATGGAAAACAGGAGGAACTGTGCAGTTAGTTAAAAAAAAAATTCTGTTAAACATCAACCTTCAATTAATGGAATTCAAATTTTCTACTATAATGGGTCTTTAAAAAAAGTACTTAAAGACACCCGACTTTTGTAGCAACATGGACGGGACTGGAAGAGATTATGCTGAGTGAAATAAGTCAAGCAGAGAGAGTCAATTATCATATGGTTTCACTTATTTGCAGAGCATAACAAATAACACGGAGGACATGGGGAGATGGAGAGGAGAAGGGAGTTGAGGGAAATTGGCGGGGGGGGAGATGAACCATGAGAGACTATGGACTCTGAAAAATAACCTGAGAGTTTTGAAGGGGCGGGGGATGGGAGG
>PISX010013483.1:0-56520 GCA_004024625.1 Mellivora capensis | reverse complement strand
TTTTTTTTTAAAGATTTTATTTATTTATTTGACAGATGGAGATCACAGAGAAGCAGGCAGAGAGAGAGGAGGAAGCAGGCTCCCTGCTGAGCAGAGAGCCTGATGTGGGGCTCGATCCCAGGACCCCGGGATCATGACCTGAGCCGAAGGCAGAGGCTTTAATCCACTGCGCCACCCAGGTACCCCAACTTTATTTCCCATGACTTTTAACATCTCTTCCACATATTTCATCTTTTGCTGTGTTCTGCAATTTGAATAGCTTCTTTCAACTTATCTTCTGGTTCACAAATTTCTCCTCGACTGTATCTAATCTGCTATTAGAGCACCTGGGTGGCTCAGTGGGTTAAGCATTCAACTCTTGATCTTGGTTCAAGTCATGATCTCAGGGTCCTGAGCCCTGCATCAGGCTCCAAACTCAGTGGGAAGTCTGCTTGAGATTCTCTCTCTCCTTCTCCCTCTGCTACTCCCCCCTGTACTCTCTCTCTCTAAAAAAATTAATAATCTTAAAAAAATAAACACACTCACTTTTTCTCAAATCTGCTAGATTTTTTCTTATAATTATTTGTTTCTTGCAGATATTTTCAAGTTAATTTTTATTTCTGTAAAGGTGGTAGACACAGTTGTTTGAAAATCTCTTATGATCTATCTTTGCACTAAGTGTGTAGCAGTTTGGAATCCAAGTTTTACAGAGGGATGGATAGGTTTTGGGGCCCACTGCTTCCCTGTACCATCCAGGCAGTGAAAACTATACTTATTTTCTTCTGCTTTAAGCAAATATCCTTAAGATAAAAGGGGACTTTGACTTATCATTCTGAGTTGTTTCTTGTACTTAAATTTTAATCTAGTAATCATTTACATTTTGCTCTTAAGATTAAAAAAAATTTTAAACTTTATTCATTTTTAAAAAATTGTTTTCAAAGGGAGAGTTGGCATGAACTTAGTCCTACATATTAGCAGAATACACACATACACACACACACACACACACACACAGAGACAGGCTTATTGAGAATTTGAAATTTATTGGGGCAAAAATATGTGCAGTGCTGCTCCTTCCATAACTTTTCAGTCACTTTTGGTTTCTAGAAAGATCTTATTTTTGTATTTAAGATGTAGTTCTTAATTCTCAGTTCAAAGCTCAACCTCTTCCCTTTTTTTTTTAAAAGATTTTATTTATTTATTTGACAGAGATTACAAGTAGGCAAGAGAGGCAGGCAGGGAGAGAGAACAACCTCTTCCCTTTAACCTGTTTGCTTAAAGCAGAGATTAGAGGGTATGATAGTATGGTTAGATTCTAAGACATCTTTTTTCCCCTTCTTCTCCTAGGAAAGAATTCCTTCAGTGTTGGTGATACAGAGAAGAGTTGTCAGATGTTTCCTCACCCAAATGTTAACTAGACCCTATCTTTGCTCTGGATCAGTCTGGTTTGATCTGATATTAAGGACTTCTACTGTTGTGAAGAGCTCCTCACAGGCTGTGAGTGTGATTTCCTTGAGGAGACCGTAGACTTTACCTGACACTTTCCATTGCTCAAGAACCTCCTTCACAGAGCAAGAATGTCCCTTATTGGCCTATTTGCTTTATGTATTCCCAATGCCTTCTCAAACTTGAATACCTCATTATGTGACCCTCAAAATACACATCTGGGCAGCCCATGCTCTTTTGTGTGGAGGCAGGTGCCTACAAGGCACCTAGAAAACAGACTGGGGTAGGATATGGACTGTTTTTCTATCTGTCTTATACCTAGCAGCAGGACTGCTGACTGATGGGTCTTCCAAAAACAGTCTCTCCAAAAATGGTTCTTTTTGAGAACACTCCAAACTGAGTGCACCTCCAATCCTCTAAGGGACATCTGGCAAGCAAGCCATCTTTTCCCCATAGATGGAAAGAACTGCTAAATCACAATACCATATTCCTAGATCCTCAGAGCCCCCAAAATGCCAACAATTCTCTCAAGATGTTCTGCTCCTAAACAGGATGCATGTTTAGGGGTCTGTTCCTGAGTCATCATCCAGCTGGAGAATAAGGTGCTAGTGCCTCACCTTACAGACACTCCTATTGTTCAGTGATGATCCTTTTGGGGTTCCCCTCACCAAATTTCAGAGAGGAGAACCATCTTCTCTTCTTTATGTGAGAGAAGAAGAATCCTTCTGCCTTTTCCCTTCATCTTATATAAACTGTCAGTGGGGAGGAAATGATGTTGCTACTAGGTGTTGAAAATACCAGCAAGGCTGCAGGGGGGAAGCTGTCCCCAGAGGCTGATGGTTAAATTGTGAGGTGATGACTGACTTTCATCCTCAACTGCCCTTAGCCTCAACTGTGGGAGAACAGAAAGAATCTAACTGACCTTGTTAACAGTATACATCTTCTTAATAGGTATACCCCCAGATGTCAAAAATTGCTGTTCTCCCCTAGGTGGGCTCCTGGATGATTTAAAATGATTTCTTTCTGTTTTTTTTATTCATCTGTATTTTCTATTTTTTCCTAATGAGCATACATTCGTTGTGTAATAAAAATAAAGTCTTTCTGCATGCTCCACCTTTATTTATTAATTTATGATGAAATTATTCATATATTAAATATTACATATTAAATTATTTAATAATTTATAATTATTAATGGACAATTGTCAGACTTCCTTAAAAATATTCATCAAATTATTACTAGTTGCATTTTAGTTTACTAGCAAATTTCTTTAATTCTCAGATGTGGAAATGAATTCCTTGCCTTTTGACTCTTCTTTCTATATACTCGAATTGAAAATTCTGCTCTCACATTTTGTTTTGACTTTCAACTCATACTTTAATAAAAGTAATTTCTGTTTCAAAGCTGTAAAGGAAATGGAAAACTGAAAATTAAATTAAATTAAATGTTATACTTAATCTCTGACTAAGCATGAAAACACCTCCTCCAAACAGGAGATAGGTAGAAATGATAATTGTTCTGTGCCAGACATTCTAAGAGCAAATTTTAAATATGCACATGTATGCTGCTTCTAAGATGGCAATTAAGCCTTTTGCCTCCTCCAGGTAGAAAGAAGCTCACTGGCATTCAACTGAAGTACTTCTTTGACTGGATTGAATAAATTCTTTGGTCAGTGAGGGAGACAGAGAACTTGGAAATGGTTCTTGATTAGCCTGATATTTTTCCATTTTGTCTCCGGCTAGCTATGTGTTCTTTTCAGTTGTACTTGTCTGTTCTAGTACATCATGCTCATTGAGATATACTTAGAATTTTCAGATGAAAATTTTTTTTTTAATTTTTAAAAAAATTTTAAAATTAACATATAATGTGTTATTTGCCCCAGGGATATGGGTCTATGAATCATCTTACACATTTCACAGCACTTACCATAGCACATAACCTCCCCAATGTCCATAACCCAGCCATCCTATCCCTACTCCCCTACCCCAGCAACCCTCAGTTTGTTTTGTGAGATTAAAATTCTCTTATGGTTTGTCTCCCTCCCAATCCCATCTATCAAAATGCCATCAATTTTTTCAAAGAAATGGAACAAATAATCCTAAAATTTATATGGAACCAGAAAAGACCCCGAAGAGCCAGAGGAGTGTTGAAAAAGAAAACCAAAGTTGGCGGCATCTCAACTCCAGACTTCAAGCTCTATTACAAAACTGTAACCATCAAGACAGTATGGTACTGGCACAAAAACAGACACATAGATTAATGAAACAGAATAGAGCGCCCAGAAATGGACGCTCAACTGTGTGGTCAACTAATCTTTGACAAAGCAGGAAAGAATGTTCAATGGAAAAAAGACAGTCTTTTCAACAAATGGTGTTGGGAAAATTGGACAGGTCCATGCAAAAGAATGAAACTGGACCATTTCCTTACACCACACACAAAAATAGACTCAAAATGGATGAAAGACCTCAATGTGAGACAGGAATCCATCAAAATCCTTGAGGAGAATACAGGCAGCAACCTCTTCGACCTCAGCCACAGCAACTTCTTCCTAGAAACATCACCAAAGACAAAGGAAGCAAGGGCAAACATGAACTCTTGGGACTTCATCAAGATCAAAAGCTTTTGCACAGCAAAGGAAATAGTTAACAAAACCAAAAGACAACTGACAGAATGGGAGAAGATATTTGCAAATGACATATCAGATAAAGGGCTAGTATCCAAAATCTATAAAGAACTTACCAAACTCAACAGCCAAAGAACAAATAATCCAGTCAAGAAATGGGCAGAAGACATGAACAGACATTTTCTGCAGAGAAGACATCCAGATAGCCAACAGACAGCTGAAAAAGTGTTCCACATCACTCGGCATCAGGGAAATACAAATCAAAACCGCAGTGAGAAACCACCTCACACCAGTCAGAACAGCTAAAATTAACAAGTCAGGAAACAACAGATGTTGGCGAGGAAGCAGAGAAAGGGGAACCCTCCTACACTGTTGGTGGGAATGCAAGCTGGTGCAGCCATTCTGGACAACTGTACGGAGGTTCCTCGAAATGTTGAAAATAGAGCTACCCTACAACCCAGCAATTGCACTACTGGGTATTTACCTTAAAGTTACAAATGTAGTGATCCGAAGGGGCATGTACACCCCAGTGTTAATAGTAGCAATGTCCACAAGAGCCAAACTATGAAAGAACCTAGATGTCCATCAACAGGTAAATGGATAAAGAAGATGTGGTATATATACAATGGAATACTATGTGGCCATCAAAAGAAATGAAATCTTGCCATTTGCGACGATGTGGATGGAACTAGAGGGTATTACGCTGAGTGAAATAAGTTAATCAGAGAAACACAATTATCATATGATCTCCCTGATATGAGGAAGTGGAGATGCAGGCCGGGGGGTCATGAAGGGTAGGGAGGAAAATGAAACAGATGAAAATTCTTGATTGAATATCATTTGAATGGTTTTTTTTTTGTTCCAGCATCATAACCTAAACAAGGCAAAGAGTTTTCAGTTCAATTAATCATGTGTTTATTAGGTTTCTTCTTGTGCCATGTTCTGTGCTAGACACTAGTAGAGATTGGAAGGTGGGAGAAGCAACATACTGTGCTTAGTCTAAAACAACAAAAATTATATTTTTGTGTGTGTGATGTATATTGATCTTAGTTGAACATTCCTTAAAAATGGGGTTTCTTCTTTCAGGGGCAAACAATTTAGTGCAGAGGATGAGAATTCCACATATTAAACAACTAAAAGGCAAGATAAGGAGGAAATTATTCAGTGTTGAATAGTTTGGTGTGGTTAATTGATAAAGGAGCACAGATGTGGAAGAATCTGTGAGCAGCATTGATAGCGGATGGACACTATGGACTGGAAAATTAGATGAACTTCAAGAATGAGCATGCACTGGGTAGGCAGAGTTAGGCAAGGACTTTCTGTGTGTAGGAAGTAACAAGAAAAAAATGTATAGAGCAGGGAAAGAGTGAATCCACACCTTGATCAGAACAGAGTGGGTGATAACTAGAAATAAGTACTGTGACCCCATGTAACTGTTCACAAATGCCAACCAAAAAAGAAAGAAAGAAAGAAAAGGGAAAAAAGAAAAAGAAAAGGAAGAAAAAGAGAAAAAGAAAGAAAAAGAACAGAGAGGTAGTCAACAAGTAGAAGAGGAGAGTTTGCAATTATTCATGATAAGCATTTGTGAAGTAATAACATTTAAAAATATTTCTCAACTTCACTTGTAGTTTAAAAATGACAAGATGACAGTGTTTCAGTAAAACTGATATCCCAAATATTAATTACTTACTCGACAATTAAGTATTTTATTAATAGTATGAAGAAAGGATAATAGCACATATATGGACTTTTTCTATATTGTCTCATTCAATTTATGTAACAGTTCTGTGAAGTAGGAATTGCTTTGGTTACTACTAAAAGAGATAGGAAAAATAGTGACTGAAATAAGAAAGGTTTTTTTCCCCCACCTCACATCAAAACCTCCAAAGATAGTCCTGATTCAGTTTCATGACCATTAGAGGCACAGGCTTCTTTCATCACTGTGTTCATCAGACTTAGTCAGTGGCTTCTAGTCTCATGATTGCCTCATGATTACAAAATGGCCACTATAGCTCCCATCATCACATCCATGTTCCAAGTGGGAGAAGGAAGAAAGGAAGCTGAAAGGCAGAAGGGCATACTTCCTAGCTCTTTCTAAAAAATGATTCCAAGTTTTAAGTTCTCTTTAAAGAGATTTCCAAAAAGCCCAGTTCAATGATTTCTGAACCATGATATCATCCCTCTCTGCCAGGGAAGATGGGAAATAAACTTTTAGCTGGTCATATTCTGCCCCCAATAATAAGAGTTTCTACTAGTAAGGAAGAGAGAAAAATGTATATTGCTAGGCTGCTAGCAATGTCTGTCACAGAAATCTTATTGTCATTTACCCCTGAGGAGCCAAGCGCCCAAAGTGTTAAGTAAACTACCTCAGTCACATAACCATGCCCTAAGTACAGCTCTTTGTTCAGACTTTCTCATGTACATATTGAACTATGATTCTCCTCTCAGGATTTATCAGCTGCAAGAAGATGCCTCAGTATCATTAAGAGAAGAGAGAACTTGGGCTAAACATTTTCTGACGTGTCTACATTGGTATAGTTGAGATTTGTGTAGGTATGGTTTGTGGATGTCTTGGAAATCAAGCTTTTATCAATCTGATATCTGATATCTGATATCAATCTGATATCAATCAATCTGATATCATATATATTTAATTTTAACTTCACTGACCAGGTCTCTCCCTTCAGCCCCTTCCATTTAACACTTACCCATTTGTCATTCTTTCTCAAATATCCGCATTTCTGCCTCTTTCAGATCTGATATCCAGCTACTTATACCATTCTTTAAAATTATTAATTAATTAAATTTGACAGAGAGAGGGAACACACGCAGGGGGAGTGGGAGAGGGAGAAGCAGGCCTCTTGCAGAGCAGGGAGCCTGAGGCGGGGCTCCACACGGGCTCGATTCCAGGACTCTGGGATCAGGACCTGGGCCGAAGGCAGACGTTTTACGACTGAGCCACCCAGGCACCCCTACTTACACCATTTTTTTTTTTTTTTGTAGCTGAATGTTTACTGAAGTTTTTGTGAACTCTTGTGAACAAATTTAAATCGTATACAGTTGATTCTCATTATTTGCAGTAGTTATAGTCTACAAAGTTTCTACAAACACTAAATTAACAAATACTGAACCACTGCTTCTAGGGGAAAATGGTGTTAGGGTCCTATGAGTCTTTGGTTAGATACTTACACCATTTTTAAGAGAAATTGTGAGCAAAAACTTATAGAGGGAAGAATTTTTACTCAACCTCAATCCTCAACCTACAAACTATTTTTGAACATTTACTCTATACATATCACTGTGACAGGTAGTACCATGTTTTACATGAAACACAAGGTACAATCATGCTTGATCTCAAGGAGTAAGCACTCTAGTTGGGGAAATAAAATGCATTCACATTAAATGAAAGCTAATAGCATAAGGCCATATATATCAGTACAGGTCAAATGAGAGATAGGAAATGAATACTCTAAGTGTTGAGAGAAAGGAAAAATCCTTTGGCTTCATGACACCAAAGGGCATTGATTTGATCCTTGTGGATTTTAGAAAAGCCAAAAGGAGATAAGAGGTTTCCTTAGGTGGAAACAACAAAGTCAGAGTAATGGAAGACTAATGGATGTGTTCAAGTGATGAGAGTGGGTCGGTCTGGCTAAGAGCTGGTTAGTATGGGAAAAAAGGGAGGAGTAAGGCTGGAGAAGTAGTTTAGGGTCAGATAATGGAGAGCTTTAATAGCCAGGTGAAGGAATGTGGAATGGATATACATTTGGATTTTATCCAAACCATATATAGGATCTATTTTTTAATTTAAATTTAATTAGCCAACATACAGAACATCATTAGTTCTGGATGTAGAGTTCAGTAATTCATCAGTTACATATAACACCCAGTGCTTATCATACAGGATTTAGAAAGCACCTAATGAAAGTCCTGATTTAAAGGTACTACTAACTCCAAGTCTACATAAACAGTGCTCTGCACAAGCAATTTCCTCCACACTGGTGTTCTTTTTCTGACCCCATGGCCTCTCTTCTCCTTCAGCCTGCTTTGCATTTGCACTGGCCTCTTCATCAGCACTCTTACAGGATGAGAGTAGGGGAACAAATACCAGTCCATTTTAGGCACCAGGTTTTCCAATTTTACTAAAACTGTTAAAGAAAAAAAATCTGAAAGCAATCTCTAGAATATAGTCTTTGATTATTAAATGATTGTGTCAGAAAACAAACAAGTGGTGACCCTGGGAGCAATGTAGGTACAGACTGTCCACACATTGGAACTAGGGGAGATACTCTTGTTCTTTCCTCTGTGCCTGACTTCTTGTCATTGGTGGTTGCAAATGAGGTATCTTGCAAAATGATAGTGGTAGTCTTGGTTCTGTCTAGTCCTAGGAAGAGAATTAGGTGAGGAAATTGTAGTAGTTTCTCAACAGACATTCCTTCAAGCAATCTAATAACATTATCTTATTTAAAGCTATTGAGAATATTTGTGGGTTGCAAGTAACAGACAATCTAACCCAAATAGGCTTAAGCAAGAAAGGAACTCATTAGTTCACAGAAGTTACCATGGACAGAATGTTTGTCACTCTCCCACCCCAGTTCGTATACTGAAATTCTAACTCCCAATGTGATGGCATTAAAAGGTGGAGCCTTTGGGAGGTGACTTGGTCACATGGGTGGAACCCTCATGAATGGGATTAGTTCTCTTATAGAAGAGCTCCAAAGATCTCTCTCTTCCCTTCTAACATGTGAAGATACAGGGAGAAATCTGTAACACAGAAGAGATCCTTACCAGAACCCAACCATGCTGGCACTCTGATCTCAGAATTCTAGGCTTCAGAAATATGAGGAATACATTTCTGCGTTTATATGCCACTCAGTCTATGGTTCTTTGCGAGAGCTGTCTGAGTCAAGGAGTCATGCATGGCTTTAGTGTGACCGGATCCACTGGAGGGACTGAAGTGATGCCATTAGGGCACTGTGTCCATCAGTCTCTCAATCCTGTTTTCTAGTGCATTGTGTTATTTCTTACAGTCATGCTAGCAAGATGACTATCAGTTTCTTCAGGTGTCAAGGTTCAAATCCAATTGGAAAGAGCATATGCTTCCTCTCAACAGTTGCAACACAGCTTTCCAGATCATATCTCTTCAGATCTGATGAGATACTTGATTTTCCAAGTCTGAGTCTCATGCCCCTCCATGGAATAGGTGTTCAGTCACTCCATTCAAAGCACTTGGACTTAGAATGAAAAAGACAGTGATTCCCATGGCACTATCACCAGAAGAAGGGGAAATGGACACTGGCGGTGGGTGGGTGGGTGGGGGGCAGACAGAGATAGCAAACATATACAATTGTCACATTCTAAAAGGGCAATTTTTAAATAATACATTGCACATTTTCCACATCCTTTTCAACTTTCCCATACCATTGTCATATGACATTTATAAAAAGAGAATATGTATATCCCCAAAATATCCATTGCGAGACCCTAGACTATAATTTTATTTTAGACCAATTTTTTGAGTGTATAGGGAATTAGCCTTCATGAAGCAAATGTTCCATGTTCAGGGACTCACTTTTATTACGATAGTTCACCTTCACAACAATGCTTCGATGCAGGCATATTCTTATTTTTTAGATAAAGAAACTTCTGTTTAAAGAGGCTAATCATCTTGCCCAGTATCACATAGGTAAAGGAGAATAGGTACTGGTTCTAGAAATCAGTCCATCTGGCTTAAAAGCCATCATGCTTCTACCATGCTATGCTACCCGAAAGTCTGAGTTATGTTCCAGAGCCCATTCTCATTTCCATGATCATAAAATTATGCTGTGTGTGATCACAGTTTTTCCCCCTCATTAAATTCCAAACCACTGCCTATTTGTAAAGGTAAAGAATCCAAGATGTGAGAGCTTAAAGGGAACTTAGAATCTAGTTCAAAACTAAAAATCCGCCTCAAAAGACAAGGAGCCTGGGCACAGAGGAACATTGGTAGTTCAAGATCATAAACATAGACAGTGCCCTGGTCAGGGCACCTAATTTCTAGATTCATGCCCTAGCTCCTTCACTTTCTTTCTTTGCTTGAATATGACCTTGGGAAATTTATAATAACTTCTTTGGCTTCAGTTTGTTCCTCTTTAAAATAAGGGCCAGAGTACTGAACTTCATTGATTCCCAAGTGTGTATTATCTTAAATTTTAAAATCTAAAAGTGGGTCAAATGGAAAGAAAATCATAGTTTAATTGTTTTTACTTTCTTAATAGTGTATATATAAAACAATGGCATGTGTCACAGTCAATGATGTCTTAGATTCTGTGAAATATGGAAATACAACCTTCATGGGGTTATTGTGGAGGTATAATAAAATAATAAAGTTATATCATTTAGAATAAGTGCTGGCACATAGCAAATGTCGAGTAAATGTTAGTGTGATGATGGTAACAATATATATAAATAAGAACACGTGTATGGCTTAACTCAAGTATTCTTTTTAGGCTATAAAACTATCCCTAAGTTTTGTCACCATTTATAATTTTGTCTCTTCGACTTTGGGTAGGCTTCCCTTTCTTATTCTTCATTTCTGAGTGTTGTACTCTAGAACTAAACCATTGCCCCCAAAATCCATTTGAACTAAATTATCTAGATTAGTTTTTTCCTTGTGCAAATCATGTGGCAAAGTGACAAATTGTCACTCGTGTTTGTATTATATAGATACAGGGCATAGCTTGTACTGTCTTTCTTTGTTCTTTATAGTCGGTTGATAAAAGTGGTTTTTTGGGGGGGTTGCTTTTTTGTTTTTTGTTTTGTTTTGTTTTTACAAATAGTTGCATTCAGAACTCTCAACCTCACCTTTTTATGACACAAAGATGCATCACAGCAGGTAAATTGGCATGAGATTTTTTTTGGAGTAGAGATTTATTTTTGCTTAGGCTAGTAATGATGGCTTTCCCTATTAAGAAGGGAAGTCTGACAGACTTCAGATGTAAGCTCAAATTGGCACAATATCAATATAAGTCAAGTTTTATTGATTTCTGTGACGAGTTTCTGTTTTGTTCATTGTAGTTCAAGGCATAACTTGGAAAGGCATAATAATCTTTAAAAGATGGGACATTCATGAAAAGACATTGTGTTTCTTTCCTTTAGTTCTCAAAATTTCACTGTCTATAGATTTGAGATCAAAATAGGTGATATCTTTACTGATCCTGTAATTCAAAATTCACAGCTCTTCATATTATTCTTCCATTCCTCATTTTCCCCCTTGTCTTTCAGAAAGTCTATAAAATGATGGGTTATTATTTCCGCTACTTCAGTTAGTGTTTATGCCAGCAGAGGGAACATTATTTTATTATTTTTAGAGAATAAAAGCTATTTCTTGAACCAGGAAATTGAACTTGCTATTTTAAAGAAATAAAGCAAAGACATCCTTTTCATCAATCTCTCCTTGATTTCCTCTAGGGAACCTTCCTTATTCCCTAAAACTAACCCCTCCATGAGTAACAAGCCCTTTCAACATATACTGTGCATATTTCTATTTATTGCCATGTTACATTATAATGTCTGTTTTATTTTTCTGTCTTCTCTCCAAACAGGGCACTCTTCAAGCCCAGGAACTGTGACCATTTCATTGTTGTATGTATATATCCTAGAGCACTAAATTAAAAAGTGCAGGGGCGCCTGGGTGGCTCAGTGGGTTAAGGCCTCTGCCTTCGGCTCAGGTCATGGTCTCAGGGTCCTGGGATCGAGCCCCACATCAGGCTCTCTGCTCAGCGGGGAGCCTGCTTCCTCCTCTCTCTCTGCCTGCCTCTCTGACTACTTGTAATCTCTGTCTATCAAATAAATAAAATTCTTTAAAAAAAAGTGCATTAAATGAAGAAAGGTCTAACTTGAAATCACTCTTAGAGCTCTGAGGATAACTGTATATTCAGTTTCAAACTGATATTTGTCCATTGGGTGGTAAGATACATTACCAAAGTAGACTTTAGTTTCTTGGAGCTACACCTGCAGAGTTGCATGCACCACTTTAGGTAATAATCTGCTAGAGACACTTATAGGCACATATTTACTTAATATTAAGCTGGACTAGAAAAGAAACCAATTTGAAATTGCTTCCTCAGCTGAAAGCTCTATGCTAACAATAAAGTCTAATTTCAGCAGCTGTAGTTCTCAAATCAATAGACTGCAAAGAGGGTGGCAGAATTTCAGTTTTTGGTTTTGAATACTAAGCAGGTCAGAAGTTGCATTATTTAGAAATGAATTTACTGGATTTTAAAAACAGCTTTTGTAAAATTGGCCAAGTGGATTTATATTATTTTCAATAATAATCTAATTCTCCAGCATAAAAAAATAGTGTCCAACTATAAATTATATTTATTACCAATATGAGGGGTTTTCAAACATTTATGATTTCAAGAGAACAACTTACAGATAAATTTATAAATAATACTATTTTTTAAAGATTTATTCATTTGAGAGAGGGAGAGCAAATATAAGAAGGAGGGATAGCAAGAGGGAGAGAGAATCTCAAAAAGACTCTGCTTTGAGCACAGAGCCTGAGGCAGGCTCAATCTCAGAACCCTGAGATCACTATCTGAGCCAAAATGGAGTTAGATGCTTAACCGACTGTGCCACCCAGATGCTCCATATAAATAATAGACATTAAACCATGTTATACAATTGGCTATTCTTACCTGACAAGGAGTTTCAGGACATTTCTTAGGTCTCTCCTGTCCTTCCTTTATACAGAAAATATTACAATAATACCTCCTGGTAACTAGATTGTGTTAGATTAATATCCGACTGTTTTTTCCCCTTTTAGCAGCATTTGCTCCAGCATGGGGACATTTTTGTAATGAATGGAGACAATGGCTATATTAGCCTTTTTACATTGACCTTGTTTCTGTGAGTATGTTATCTCTCCTTGTCTTTTAATAACTAATTATCCTTGTAGTCAGTGAGACACAGAGTATCAAATCATGGATATTTTCATAACCAAGGAGTCCAATTTGGGAAATAAATTTAAAATGCAAATAAATTACTTTGTCTTTAGGAAAAAATGGGAATGGTCCTGTATCTTCCCAGTGTCATCAAACCTGCCCTTACACCAGAAGTTTCCCTACCCTGGATATTCATAGTTTGAGCAGGAAGGAAAGCCACATTTACTAAGATTTTCTAAGGTCAGGTTGTATAGGAAAGTCTTGAAGTGCTCTGAAGTAATAGGCAAGAGGTGTCAGCGTTTCTGAAGGAATGTGGAAGGTTAAGATGATGAGTGTTCAAAACAGAGAAAGGGAGACAGCCACAGATGGTGCAGAATGGTGCCAGTACCCTGGACAGCGCCACCAATATTGATCTACTGCTGGACTTAACCAGGTTTTGGAAACATGGAGCCATCTCATCATAGGCTTTAACTCTGGCTAAGCTGTGGAATGTTAATGTTATGGTCTTTATAATATTAAGCTCTTCCCTTATTGAGTTGGGGAGGTGGATGTGGATAGAAAATGAACTTCTACCTTTCATACCTCTATTGGTTTTCTGGCCTGACTAAAGCTTCAGCAACATGGAAAAAAATTACTGTGTTAACTGTACAGTGGGGTGGGGGTGGAGTTGGAGGCTACCCTCATACTTTATCATATTTCTCACCATGTATTTTCTATCCTAAGAGGTAGAAATTGATATGAGCAGAGCCCAAAACTACATAAGTAAATGTATTCCCAACTTAGTTTGTGGAAGACCCTGAAGGTATCCAGTTAAGCATTTATTTTTCTCTCTCACTGAAAGGAAGAGAAACAGAAGTTTTCTTTCTTTAATAATTTTGTGTAATTAAACTTCAGGCTTTTAGATGTGATGCATACTAATAATTCTCCTTTTTAGAATCTTTTAGAAGTAAAGCACAGCTGTTCAATTCATGAATTTATTTTGCAGTGTCTTAATAAAATGTTTTCCTCAAAAAGAATTTCATCTTTAGATGGCCCAAATGACCTTCTGTATTTTATCTTCCCTGTCATCTCTTAATTTTGGCCTGATTCTTGATTAAAAATGCATGTCAGCTTTAGTACATTATGCTGGTGTCAGGTCAGTTATTCCTGTGAGCTGCATGCCTGTGTTCATTTCATTTCACCCTCCTCTTTGCCAAAGAGTTTACCTGCTGCAGGAGCTTTAAATTCAGTAAGGTTAATTGGGATTTTATTAAAGTGCATGATTCTTTTCTTAACTTAGATGCTTTACAGGTTAAGTTGTAATCTGGGTTCATGAAATACTCAATAAGATTATTTCTGATTTTAAAAATATGGCTAAAAACAGGGAAAGATAAAAATCACAATTATATACAATCTGAATCCACAAAGAGAAATTTTCTCCCCCTTATTCAATATTTGACTAACTTAAAGTATGTCACATTGATAATAAAGTGGTCATAGAGAAACTCTAAGAGACCCCTTCCTCCTCTAGGTTGTACCAAACAACATTGGAGTGATTGAAAACATTAGATTGATCGAAAACCTTGAAGACTTTCTCTCACATCTCATTTCTGCAACCTTAAAGTGCCCACTCCTCTTTCTCCATCAAGTGTTCCTTCTGACCACTTTCAATCCTGACCTCCTCTACCAACATGAAAGAAGACCTAGGACAGAGAAAATGGGAGTAGTGAAAGGATAGTGGGAAATAGAAATGGAAGGGAGACTGCTAGTGTGCTTTGAAACAGGGCCACTATGTGGTCTTCATTACATTCTATGTATTCTAGGTGAATTCATTCTATGAATTCTAGGTGAATTTCCCTTAGTAGCTCTTTTTGGGATCATTACCAAAAAATATGTTTAGATGAACTCAGAGCATGAAAAAAAGTCTCTCACCAAAAAACATCCTGCTTTATTGTTCTTTCAGAGAAATATCTCCCTTCCTATGGCTGATCAACCCTGGTAGTTGAGTTCATCTGACCAAGACAAATGGAGATAGTTCCAATATCTTGTCAGAAAATCTAATAATGTTCTATCAAGGCATTTCTAGGCTTTAAAAAATATAAAACACTGTTTGATATATTCTGATCAAAAATCATTCTTTACAATATTCAGGTGACTTTCATTCAGGGACATTTCAAATAAAATTTTTTGAAGTAATCACTAGGAAAGGGAATGTCAAAAGGATAAATAAAAGTGTCCACTATTCAGAAGGTAATATACAAAGTATGAGCATCAAAGATTTGAGAAATCGAAAAATCTTTAAATAGACAGAGTCCATACCTTTGTCAATTCAAGAGATTTAAAAATGTTTTTTTTTAAAACCCTATAGTATCTACTTAGAAGCAGTTTGAGTCACAGCAATACTTGTTTCAATCATCTATACTATTTCTTGACTTCTTTACTCTTCTGTTTCTCTCTTCTTTGGTTAAGATAGTACCCTTTTTCATAGGCACCTAAACTGGTTGCACATTCTCAGTCTTTGAAGCATCTATGGGGGTTAATCAAAGGACAAATACTCCTAATTTGCACACACCAAATCAAGAGATATTTGTTATTTGTTTAACAGACATGTACCAATAGTATTCTGCTAGGGTAAGCAAGGTAGCTAAATCCTGGCCTCAAGGCATTTGTAATTTAGAGCCATCAATAAGGATAAACATGCTGAAGCACATGTCGACAAGCAAGGAACCCCATAATAAATCTAGAGGTAGAAGCCAGAGACAAGCTTCTGAAGAAAGCAATACCTATATTTCAGAATAAAAAAGAGACATTGCTTTCACTCTTCACAAAATGTGGGGAGAAGAAATCATAGGCATTTAGCCCTCTAAGGGATACTTTTAAGCAAAGATATGAAACTACATATTTTGGTCATTTTAGGCTCCCATTTTTCCCCCTTTTGTGGCATCGTCTAACTCCTGATACTTCAGTCATAAAGTGACTTCTCTACCTATTGTCTACCATACAGATTTAACTAGAATATTAACTTATACCTTGGAGATATTTTATTCATCAAATTTCCTTCTTTCAAAGGTTTTTTGTCCTTAATTCTCATCTCTCTTGTGAGATGAAAGGTTTTATTCTGTTACTAGAATTTTAAACAATAAAATTAATAGAAACTTAAACATCAGCACATACACATATGGGTGGGAGTGATATTTAAGAAATAAACATGCCCTCTTGAACCACTGAGATTATAAAACATAAACTCTACTTATTCTTCTATATGAACATGACCCTAATCATCCTTTTTTATTTTTAAGCCACTTCATAAGGTCTTTACAATTGGAGTCTGAGTGAACTGCCCTTGTGAAAGTAACAGTGATGATGGTGGTGGTAACAATAATGACTGTCTGAATTGTTTAGAATGTCATCAGGTAAAGAACTCTGACATTCATTTTCTTTTGGAGCAGCCTTTACATGCAAATATTTTTGATCTAGTTATTTGGGTAGTATTGGAATGAATAAATATTACCAGAAACCTTATTAGGAGGAAAAAATGGGAAGCTTGCCAGCATTTTAGTGACAGCTTTTCCAAAATATGAAGAATGACAAAGGGAAGAGAGAGCATAGTCAACTATGTTAGAAAGAGTTAGGCTCCGAGGTTCAACTTCTCCAACTATAAAATGGAAACAGCAAAGCCTACCCTATGAAGGTATGATGGGACTAAGATTTCTAGCTCAGTAAATCTTATTTACCTTTTCTTCCCCAGTGGAGGAAACAAAACAAAGCAAGAACCTCAAGTCTGAACACAACATACAAAATGAAACCAACAGTGACCATAGGGAGAAAACTCTTGCATATTATATGTCAGTGAATCCAAAGTATCACAAATATGATATATTGCTGCTATAAAATTGCCACAGTTTGAAACTTACCTTGAACACATGAAATATGTCAGGAGAATTCAGAGCAATCCCACAAAACTTTACAGAAACAGAATCGATTTTCCATTTCGCCTGTGGGAGGACCTTCTACAAAGCCAAATGTCTCCCTCTTATAAAACCTTGTTTAAATTCTATTTTTAAGCCTTTCAATAATAATTATGCAGAATGTGACTCAGACTATTTTAATTCTTATGTATATACATGCTCACAGCATAATTTACATGTTCTTATGTTTCTAGTCTCTTCAGTCTCTTTCCATGTTTTACCACTTCCCTCCAATTCCAGCTTAAGTGGATAAAACTTAGAGGCCAGGGCTATAGTCTAATGGCTGCTGTAAATGCTCCTTTTAGTCCTCACCTTACTTGACCTCTCTCAGAAGTGTCTGTCATTGGCTCCCACTTCTTCCTTCTTGAAATGCTGTCCTTGGGATCTGTGATCACTCAGCTAGTTCTTTGTTCTCAAGCCGCACCTTCTCAGTTTCCTTCGTGGCCTTTTTTTTCCTGACAACTGCTTAGAAGTTCACGTTCCTCAAGGATCTATCCCTTACTTTCTTTTCTTTTCATCCTATAGATGCTCTCTCTATGACTTCATCTGCTCCATGGACTCCAACTAACATTCGTACATACTGATAACTTCTGTATCTAGAGTTCTAACACGCTCTCTCTTCAGACCTCCAGGTACATATTTTCAAGTGCTAGTAGACATTTCCACTTACATGTCACACAGGCACTTCAAACGCAGCATGTCCAAAACTAAACATTTTATCTTTGTCTTCCCAACCCCAAACTTGCCCTCCCTTCCTATGTTCTCCTATTTGTGAAGAAGCTTCCATCTATATCACTGCCCAAGACACCGGGAGGTCATCTTTATTCTATCTCTTCCTCATCAAAAAATCAAACTAAACTCCTATTCCTATGAGTTCTAACTTTTAAATAGTTCCTTAATTCTCTTCACTTCTTTGTGCCACCATAACCACTCAATTTGGAGGCAGTATCCATCAAATTTTGCTGAATTATTGGAACAACTTTCTGATCTCTTTGGTCTCCTTACTATGATGCTGGCTTGCCCAGTCCTATCCCATTCTCCATATTGTAAGGAAAGTGGTCTTTCTGAACTGTAGATCTGAATTAAGATACTCACCTGTTTAAAGCACCTAAAATAGCCTTCATAGCACTCAGGATAAAAATCCATTTTCCTTAGCAAGGCCAATGAGCTCTTTAAGATTATCGCCCTCTTACTCAGCCAGTCAGCTTCATTGCTTGTCCTTACTTCCTTATTACCCCCATTCTGAACTGTTTGAGGTTCTTTCACCTCTTTGGCCTCTGTGACACCATTTCCTCTGCTTAAAAAAACACCCCTCTCCTCACCTCTAACTAACAGAGAGTACCATTTAAGAATGATGCAGTTGCAAACAACTTCTCCCCTTCTAAAGCTGAACAGTTCACCTTGGAAAAGGTCAGTTTTAATAGAGGAGAGTCAGTAAATTGTTTCCTTGTGATCTAACCATGTTAACTCTGGTAGAAGTTAACTCTGTAGAAGGCTATGAACTAAGCTTATTTAGATCACTGATTCTGTATACAAGTAGCATTTATTTATTATTAGTTTTTCAGCTGTATTGAGGTGATGTGGTGATTTGGTATACGTGTACATTGTAAAAGGATTGCCTCTGTTGGGTTAATTAACACATCTATCACCTCACATATTTGCCCTTTTTTTTCAGTGAGAACATTTAAATTCTACTCTCTCAGCAAATTTAAACTGTACAATAACAGTGTTACCAACCATAGTTACCATGTTATACATTAGATTCTGACCCTATTTGTGTTATACCTAAGTTTTTACATTTTACCACCTCTCCCCAGCTTCTGGCAACCCCTTTTCTATACTATTTCTGTGAATTTGACTTTTTTTTTTTTTTTTAAGATTCCATATAGAAACAGTATCATGCAGATTTTGTCTTGCTCCATCTGGCTTATTTTCTTAGCATAGCACCTTCTGGATTCACCCATATCTCCCCAGTGTCCAGGGAGTATCACAGGCAGCCCCTAGATGTGTGCTAAATTAGAAGCCTGACCCTCAGGCAGAAGCTTCAAACTATGTAGATGGATCCCTTTCAGGAAAGACTAGGGGATGAGTGAATTTGCCTGCTCTTCCTTTGCTGAACCCTGGGAGGACAACCTTGGCTAGTGCTTCTGTACCCATTAACAACTTCTCCTTTGTTTGCTATAGTCTGTGGGAATTTTCTTTGTAGTCACTGGGAATGACTAAGCCTGCTTGTCCTAAATCTTCTCAAAAGATGGTGGTATAGCTCTGAGTTACTTTCCTGATGCTGCTGAGTCACCTTAATTTGTCTTCAGTTTTCTTCCTGGAAGATTTGCAACATACAAAGTAAGCAATAGACACAAAAGGCAAATAAATCTTCACTGTTTCTGTGGGATATCTTATCTTCTTTCCCAATCTAAAACTTCCAAATCTAGAAACAAGTAGTCAAACTTACCATTTTTTAATAGAACAAGTATGATGGCTTTGACAAACATTTGGACATAAATTATTTAACACAATGCAGCCCTAGAATTCCCCATATAAACTGGAAAACATCAGCTTTCTAGTCAATAGGTTCAGCATCTGTAATATACCATTTGGTTTCCATCATAATAAGCATAATAAACATAATATTGTTTATTTTGCATCCATGAGATCTGAAGTCCTATCTGAAGGCCTAAGCAGGACACTAAAAATACATTCCTTTCAATCAGAAACTTATTTAATGTTACTTGAAGAAGACATTTCATTGTGAGACAAATTTCCATCTGTAATTTGCAATTGGATTTTCATAAACCCACTTTCTGTAGCTACAATCTTCCTATGTTATTTCACTTTTTTTTTACATGAGAATTTGGTACTACTAGTTCTTGGTAGACACAGGACAAAAGCATACCTTATGAAAATTAAATGTGCCATGGAAGTGACCAAGAACACCAGCCAGAAAAATCAATTACATGAAAACCTGTCTACCAGAACTATATACAATGATTCAGATGTCATATGATTACTGCAAAGTGGAATTCACTCTTGCCCATACTCTTCTTGGACACCAGGCTTCTCATAATGCAGCAGAAGTTTGACCTATAGTTAACAAAACCCACAGCCTTGCATGAATTGTTGTTAGTTCAGTTCTCCCACATTCTATACTTTCACCATTAATTTTTTAAACCCACACTTAATAGTTTTTTTTTCCAAATCCATTTTGTCTTATTAGTTTTAAGCACTTCTTCTGGCCCACTTGCCTCTGATGACTTCACTGGGAAGAAGAATCACCGCTCATTGATTCAGGCTTCCTTCAGAATATTTTACCTCAGGACATTTACATCAGGCTAAATTAGGACATTCTGAACGATGTTATACTAAATGCTTTTAACAGCTTTGCAATCAATTCCTAGCAGTGGAGTGGGGATGGGGAAAGGGAACTGATGGAGGATAAGAGATAAGAATAAAACTTGGGGAGATGAGTGAATTTTTTGAAACATTGGAATCAAGATTTCATTATAAATATGAAAAACACAGCTGTAACTGGCAGAGGGAGTGATTCAGCCTTCCATCCTGGCAGTCTCTTAACTTTGGCAGCATGAATTGGGCCTGAAAGGCTTCTACTGCTTTGGGTTTTGATTTTCATTTAGTCTTACCAGCAAGAAAAATCACCCTGGAGCAATGAGCATGCTGATTTTGTTAATTCTCTCAGATATGTCCCTTGTTTAAATCACTGCTGATTAAATATTCTTGACATTTTTCCTTTCTCTATGTGCCATGACTCATCAGGTGATCACAGTGGAAGCCAAAAGCCGAACCTGTTTCTTTAAAATGTTTACTGAAAGTGAGCAGTGGAAAAAAACAATAGCAGCTAAGATGATGAACGGTTTTGGTGGGCTGTGTGTCTTTTACCTGTTGATGCCTTCAGGAAGCAAAATAATAGCTGTAAGGCAAAGTCACCAAGAGCTGAGTCAGACCAAAGACTGGAACTACTGCAAGCCTAGGTCTCTGTGCCAAATAAGCATTTCCCAAATGGGGTTGATTACTCTGCTACAACTGAAGGTCATTTAGAGGTGCTATTTTTGGCTATAATCATGGACTTTTCTCTTTGCCTTAACAGAAACAGTGTTCAAATTTGCTTCAGTATTTGATTCCTTATTTCCCTAACAGTCTGAGTTTTAAGATAGAAAAATTACTTGCCACAAAGAAACCAGGCACGGGTAGAATGTTTACTGAAAGTTAATTTGTATTATGCTACTTTTAGCGTAACAAAAATTAGGCTTTCTGTTCCACATGATAATAACAGGAAGAGGATGACTACCACAGCAAATTACTCACTCCTACCTACCTAATAATCCATCAGGCCCTGTCACTTGTGTTAAGGGAGGCAATCATCGTATTCAGTATGATACAATAGAAGGAGCACTGTTCTGGAAGTGAGAACAGGTTTTCTGATTTTTGGCTCTGTCCACAAATTGTGCGGCCTTAGATAAATCATTTAAACTCTCCGATCTTTAATTTCTATTCTATATCAACATTAAACGAGAATAAGATCTTGGGTTTTATATTTCTTTTCAGACTTCCCCCATCCTAACAAGAATTATTTTCCTGGAATATTACTAGATTTTATATGTGTACCTCATTCAATGCAGCCTGAGACATTAATTAAATTTAATTATACCTTGGGAAATAATCTGAAGAAAAGACCAGATAACGAATTCTGTATTTTTTCCTCTGCCAAGAAAGATCCTGCTTTAGGAGTTTGGCTTTGTTGACTTCAGGGGTCATTTGAAAAATGTATTTAGGTATAATGATTAATGTTGTGTATAGAACTGCTCTCTCAGGATTGGAGAATGAGTAACGTTTAAGCGTTGTGAGCCTCATTCTGAGGTATGTCACTGACTTCTCTCTGGGATTCAGGCCAGTCATCTCACTGCTTTGTATCTGAATATCTTTATTTCTGTCTGAGAGTTACTCAGTTATTTAAGCTTGCCTCAGGTAACTGTGGCAGATACAAATAATCCTTTGGGAGCACAATGCCCATGGGATGATGTCAGTAGAATGTTAAAATTTTTAGAAGTAAGTAAAAAACTAAAAGTTGTTTCCTTTAGGCTTTGTTATTTACAGTATAAGTGCCTCATGATTTGGAGAACTCTAACATCATCTGTAGGTTGTCATGGCAACAGCTATTGCTATTACTAGCCTACCTGGAATGATACAAATGTAAGGTAATAATTCAAAAGTCTTTTTCCTGGCTATGGCTTATGATGTGGCAAGCATTTTCCTCCTCTGGCCTATGAATCTTTCTCATTTCTCACTTTCTGATGCATCAAAGGGCATTCCTTCCTCTTTGTTTCTCTTCTGCAGAGCAACATGGTTCTATTGGCCATTGGCCTCAGATCGTCCTCTTTTTTTTCTTGGCAGATCTAGAAGGGATATGAACTGCAGGGGAAATAGGATTTGAGTGATGAAAATATTTTCCTTGGGGAGAATTAGAAGGAAGATGTTCTCTTTTTCTTCAATTAGGAGTAAATAATGGAGGCCTATGGAATTACCCCTTGTAACTCTATAGTAACTCTTAGAGTGACTTATTCAAAATTGAATCTTATTTTATGAAAGAGAGAGAAGTATTGATTGGAGTTAAGTAAGTGATTACATAAGTTCAGTACAGTGTAGTTTCATGTATCCATTGTGTGCTGTTTCTTTCTTTTCTTTTTTTTTTCTTTTCAATAAGTTCTGGTAACTTCCAAGTCAAGACAGTGAATGGAAGCAACGCTAAAATTCCCATCTTCAGCTCAAATACACACATAAATTATAGGTAAAAGATATTTTATGAATTGAAAAGCACATGGCCACACTCAAAAATACAAAGGGGGAACATATGGTGGCAGAAACCAAGATATTACCATGATAGTGCTGGAGACAAACAAAACCAAACAGAAACCTATAGCCGTAAGCAACTGAAGCCATGGGCCTGGCATAATCTAACAGGAACCCCAAAAGGAGGAAGAGAGAAAATGGGTACAAAGCAACACTATAAGAGAGAATACCTAGAATTTCCCGAACCAAACAAAGACGAGACTGCTCTGACTGATACATTCCACCACATGCCAAATGGGGTAACTATACTTTAAAAATTCACATCTAGACCCATCAGAGGAAAATTGCATAATAGTAAGATAAGTGAAAATTCTATAAAACAAAAATAAAAATCAGATGAGCTGTAGCGTTTTCTCAGTGCAAAGATATCTATGGAAATAGATGGGTATCTACAAGGTTTCTGAAGGAAAAATGGAGCTGTACCATAATTCTACAGCCAAATTATATAAAGATATTTAAAGCATACATACACCTCTAAAATAAAAACCATCACTAGAAGAACTTTGAAAGTCCATTTTCCAGCTAAATAAATTTCTAGAATTTCTAGAATTAGAAGGAGTATGATATACAAGAATCAAAAGTGAGCAAAAACTCAGGAAACTATAATGGAAATGGGAGTGAATGTTTATAAGCAAGAACAAAATAATATGTTTTATGTTTAGTAACAAGCTGTATCTAAGATTTTAGGCAAAAAATTATATGGGAGTTGGGGAACAGTTTGAAGAAAAGTAGAGTGTGCTAAGATAGACTTCAGAGGAGGAGTGAGATACTAATTAACTTCAGACTTTGTTAAGAGAACAAGAATGTATTCATGAATGTTAAAATTTTTAAGGGTCAACCTTAAAAAGGAAGAAAGGAAGAAATAGAATACACAGTTTCCAAATGAATAGAGGGGAAAGGGAAAACAAAATCTTGATCAGTTGAAGAAAACATAAGAAAATAGAATAAGAAAAATAAAGTATGATAGATAATATAAGATAATATGGCAGATACAAGAAAAAGTGTATCAGTAATCATAAAATATTTAAAGGCTCAAACTTATCTTCTGAAACTCTTAGAGTTAGCAAAAATAAGTCCATCTGTGTGTTGTTCCCAGAATTACCCAAAAATAGGTAAAATGGATAAATATTTGATAAATATCAACATAAAGAAACTGGTATAACAACATTCACATTATAAACATAAAGTTAGCTTGGTGAACAACATTGAAAGGGCCAGAGAAAGAAAATACTAGTAAAAGGAACAATCCCCCTCCTGCAACCAAAAACCAAAAATATGTTCCAGAATGTATTCTCCTAGCTGTCCATCCTGCGATCTCAAAACTTCATTATGTGATTTAATTTGTTAGATCTTCAGTATTCAATTTTTGAGCACTGGGTGTTATATGTAACTGATGACTCACTGAACTTTTACCTCTGAAGCTAATAATATACTTTATGTTAATTAATTGATTTTAAATTAAAAAAAGAATAGCACATTAACAATTAGTTTTTAATGATGATAATTAAAATCTATAACTCATTTCTTAGCACAATGTCTATGCATCTTAGTAAAATTAAACAGAAAAGATGCTACCTGAGAAACCTTCACATTTGAAACTTTCATCACATCCACTTCAGAGTTTACATTCTTGATTCTCTATTAACCCACTGAGTTATGTATATTGTAAATAAATTTGGCTACATAATTCTGAAATAGAAGTATTTAAATGGTATTTCAGTACATTTATCCAAAAGTAATTCTATTTTTGTATGTAGACATCTCTTGCCCTTTATTCCTTCTTCTCAACAGGAAAATATTAGAGTCACCTTGAATGACAATTTTATTGAAATATTATATTTTATTTAATAATGCTTATATATAATTAATGAATTATTTCTTAATTCTTACATTTAAAAATGTGAATTAAACATTCAAGATAGTTCTTCCAGTATCTATATTTCCCCTTATAATCAGAATATAAAAAAAAATCAAGGTGATATATACAATTGACCTTTGAACAACAGAAAGGTTAGAGGCAATCACCTTCTGTAGAGTTGAAAATCTGTATACAACTTATGACTCCCCCAAAACTCACCTACTAATAACCACTGTTGACCAGAAGTCTTACTGATAACATAAACAATAGATTAACATGTATTGTATATGTACTATATATTGTATTTTTAAATTAAGCTTGAGAAAAAATGTTATTAAGAAAATCGTAAGTACAGTACTGTACTGTATTTATTAAAAAAATGCATATAAGTGTACCCATGCAGTCCAAACCCATGTTATTCAAGGTCAACTGTAATTAGAAAAAGAAGAAGACAAAAAGGCAAAACAAATTAAACTATTTGTCCTTTGAATAATTTTAAAAGCACACACACCTGATGTAAAAGGAATTCTTGATTGAAATGTCTTGTTCATTAATTTTTGTGTTGTTCCCTATGATTGAAATTACATAGGAATCTTAGAAAAAGAAAAGAAAGAAATATTTCTTGAGAAATATCTATAGTAAGAAGTTAGCGTTTGTTTGGAGACAGTATACAGTTTTGGATCAAATATTGTTTTATGACTATTACAGTTCTAGGTTGTTTACCAGGCCAGGAGAGTGGTTTTCTCTTGCTCTTTTGCCCTCCTCTATTAATTAAGGCATCTGATCTCCTGAGATTAGTGTTGTACTGCAAAAATTTACTCTATAGCTTAACACGAAGAAGGAGAATGTTAATTTATTGTCATTCCCTTAACACCTCAGATAAAGAAAACATGCCTTTTAACAACAAATATGTTTCCCTAGTGCCTATTCCTTGTCAACAGAACGGTTTAATCTTTGAGAGGCAGATGCACACATCTTTTGGCCAAAAATACAGAGAGCAATTTTACACCAAATTGGGAACACTTGCAACACTTTATTGCTTAGTTTTGGAAACCCTTTCACAGTTCTGGACAAAAGCTGGCCTTGCACCGCCTCCCAAAATTCCTCCTTTAGAGTGTAATCTCTTGAGAGATGTTTCACTATTGTCTTTACTGCTTAGATCAACACCAGGCAGATTGAATGAAAATGGCCCTTTAAACACATTTTTAATCTTTCAAACAAGCAAATTTGTTGTAAATTATTTATCAAGAACATCCAGGTGGACGCTAATACAGTCAAATCAGCTTTCTACATTCCTGCAGTGTGGAGTTGCTGAGCCTTGGAAATACTGACGTCACTCCTATTTCTTCTACCAATTTTCAATTTGTTTTCTAAAAATAACTTGACACAGGATCAGAGTACTGAAAGATGTTTATTTCTTTGTCCTAAAGTGTCGTAGCCAGATCGCTGAGAAAAATCAAATGGTACCTGGGTGAACAAATGTTTAGGATTTACAGAGACACGCAAAGAGAGAACTGGGAAATTGACGGAAGAAAATAATTTGTTTAAAGGTAGGTTAAGGTTATAGTAACACTTTCTGGGCTAGGAAAGAGGAAAGTAGGGTGTGTACTGTGTTAATCAGCTCACCAGTCAGTCAACTTGTTTTAAAGAATGAAAAGCCAACAAAAATTCCTTGATTTGCAACTTCATGAACTCAACATGAATTCTCTTTCCATGGCTGACCTAAATCTTTAGACAACCCAAATATTGTCACCTTATTTCACAGTGCACAGGCTTATAGGCAACATCAAGCCTTGTGTTCCTTTTACTTCTAATACACAAACAAATATCCTGGATGCTTTACAACCTAAAGGTTATAAAATCCAGGACAAAATTATAGAATTGACTTAAGCAAAACAGAGACATGCTTGAAAGCAAAATAGTCTATTAATGGAATAAATATTATTTGTGTAGTTAGAAATATTATGATGCTGTTAAGTATCAAGACAACTCTTAAAAGATGAACATAAATTTAAAAATTTTTAAATGAGTTTTAAAGAGTTGCAAAAGCTCTCATTGAGCACTTATTATAAATCACAATAAGTCTCATAAAAATGAAAAGGGTTAAGAGTTAGCAATGTTCCCATCAATGAGGAAACCAAAATGTAGAGAGACCAAACAGCTTTTCCAAAGTTCCAAAGCTAACAAGTGGGGCCAGGGAAGGACTTGAACACAGGCATTCTGTTTTCAGATCCCACCACTTTAACTACTTGGCCTCTCCTCCATTCACTATACCTGATAGTACTAAAACTATTATCGTTAAGCATTGAGATGACCCTTTACCAAAATAACAAAAATTCCTTTAGTGTCTTGTAAAACATTTACACAAAACACTTGAACTATTTGCAATGCTGATACCCAAACCAAAACTGATGACTGTGCTTTTTAAATAGTTTTCCCTTCTGCTGTGTGTGCCTTCTGCTCAAGTTGGTGTTGAGTAATGTTACTTGGGTCAGGGGAAGATGCAGACTGAGAATAAGTCAGTGCGGGTAATGGACAACTGGAAGGACATGAGTTAAAAATATTGCACACTTTTTAGTCAACTGGAGATAAACAACATTAAACTTAAAATAGGTAAATGAAGAAAAAACCCCCAGCACTTAAGCTATGCCACATACTTTCTTATGTTAAAACTCATTTAATATTCCTACCTACCCTGCAACATAAAATTATTATTCTTTTCAGAGGTGGAGGACCTGAAGTGAACTGATGCAGAGAAAGAATTCAAATCCAAGTTGTCTCTTGCCAAATTCTTTGTTCTACCTTCTACTGTTCTGCTAATCTAGAAGCTTTGAGATGCACTGGTAAACAACAGGTCTGGAGTCCACTCAAAATTCTTGATTCAAAGATTTATGACACTCTTGCTTATTAGCTGTGTAATCTTTTTTATTAAGTTTTATGTTAATTCCAGTGCAGTTAATATCCGGTGTTATATTAGTTTTAGGTGTGAATATAGTGACTTAACGCTTCATATAGCACTTGGTGCTCATCATGAAAAGTGCCCTCCTTAATCCCCATGTCCTATTTCATCCCCATTCACCTCCCCTCTGGTAACTGTCCGTTTGTTCTCTATGGTTAAGAGTCTATTTCTTGGTTTGTCTCTCTTTTTTCCCTTCGCTTATTTGTTCTGTTTCTTAAATTCTGCATATGGTGAAATCATAGGATATTTGTCTTTTCCTAACTGACTTATTTTGTATAGCATTATACTTTCTAGTTCCATCCATGTCATTACAAATGGCAAGATTTATTCTTTTTATGGCTGAATAATCCTCCATACCATATATATATATATATATGGTATGGAGGATTATTCAGCCATAAAAAGAATAATATATATACATAAAAAGAATAATATATATACATAAAAAGAATAATATATATATATACATATATATATATAAAATGAACACTTGAGCTACTTCCATATCCTGGCTATTATAAATAATGCTACTAAACATGGGCTGCATGTATTTCTTTAAATTAGTGTTTTTGTATTTTGGGGGTAAACACTCAGTAGTGCGATTGCTGGATAATAGAGTAGTTCTATTTTTAATTTTCTGAGGAACATCTATACTATTTTCCGCAGTGGCCGCACCACTTTACATTCCCACCAGCAGTGCTTGGGGATTCCTTTTTCTCCACATCCTCACCAACACTTGTTTCTTGTGTTCTGATTTTAGCCATTCTGACAGGTGTGAGGTGGTATCTCATTATAGTTTTCATTTAAATTTCCCTAATGATGAATGATGTCGAGTATCTTTTCATGCGCCCATTGGCCATCTGGATGTCTTCTTTAGAGAAATGTCTGTTCATGTCTTCTGCCTTTTTTGATTGGATTATTTGCTTTTTGGGTGTTGAATTGTGTACGTTCTTTATGTATTTTGAATACTGTTTATCAGATAAGTCATTTGCAAATATCTTTTCCCATCTAGTAGGTTGCCTTTGTTGATTGTTTCCTTCTCTGTGCAGAAACTTTTTATTTTATTGTTGTCCCAATAGTTTCTTTGCTTTTACTCCCCTTGCCTCAGGAGATATAGCTAGAAAAATGTTGCTATGGCTGATGTCAGAGAAATTTCTGCCTGGGCTCTCTTCTAGGATTTCTATGGTTTCAGGTCTCACATTTGGGTCTCTAATCCATTTTTAATCTATTTTGTATATGATGAAAGAAAGTGGACCAGTTTCTTTCTTTTGCATGTAGCTGTCCAGTTTTCCCAACACCATTTGTTGAAGAGACTGTCTTTTTCCATTGTGTACCCTTTCCTTCTTTGTCCAAGATTAATTGACCATATAGCTGTAAGTTTATTTCTGGGTCTTGATTTTGTTCCATTGACTTATGGGTCTATTTTTGTACCAGTACAATACTGCTTTGATTACTATAGCTTTGTAGTATAACTTGAGGTCTGGAATTGTAATACCTCCAGTTTTGTTTTTCTTTTTCAAGATTGCTTTGGCTATTTGGTCCTTTCTGGTTCCATACAAATTTTAGGATTTTTTTTGTTCCAATTCTGAAAAAATACTACTGGTATTTTGACAGCAATTGCATTAAATCTGTAGATTACTTTGAGTAATATAGACATTTTCACAATATATGTTCTTCCAATCCATGAGCAAGGAATGTCTTTCCATTTATGTCATCTCATTTTTTTTTCATCAGTATTTTATGGTTTAAAAGTATAGGTCTTTCACCTCTTTGGTTAAGTTTATTGCTAGTACTCTATTATTTTTGGTGCAATTGTAAATGGAATCATTTTCTTAATTTTCTTTCTGGTACTTCACTATTAGCATTTAGAAATTCAAGAGATTCCTGTACATTGATTTTGTATTCTGCAACATTATTGAATTAGTTTATCAGACTAGTAGTTGTTTTTTTGGTGAAGTCTTTAGGGTTTTCTACATAGTAACATGTCATATGCCAAAAATGACAGTTTTATTTTTTACTTCTTCCTTCTAATTTGGATGCCTTTTATTTATTTTTCTTGTCTGATTGCTGTTGCTGATTACAGTACTATGTTAAATAGTGATGAGAGCAGACATTCTTTTCATGTTCCTGATGTTAGAAGAGCTCTCAGATTTCTCCCACTGAGTATGATATTTGCTGTGGGTATTTCATAGAAGGCCTTTATTTTGTTGAAGTGCATTCCCCCTAAACCTACTTTGTTGAGGGTTTTTGCTATGAGTAGAAGTTGTACTTTGTTAAATGCTTCTTCTGTAATCTATTGAAATGATCATGTGTTTTTTTATCTTTTCTCTTATTTATGTGATGTATCACATTGATTGATTTGTGAATATTGAAGCATCTTTGCATCCCAGAAATAATCTCATTTAATCATGGTGAATGATTTTCTTTAATGTATGGTTGGATTCAGTTTGCCAGTATTTTGTTGAGAATTTTTGCATCTATATTCATCAAAGAGAGATGTTGGTCTGTAGTTCTCTTTTTTTGTGGTGTCTTTTTCTGGTTTTGCTATCTGGGTATTGCTGGACTCATTAAAAGAATTTGGAAGTTTTCCTTCCTCTTCTAATTTTTAAATATTTTGAGAAAGGTAACTCTTCTTTCTTTCCTTTCTTATTTTATCTTATTCTTCTTTAAATGTTTAGTAGAATTCACCTGTGAAGCCATCTGGTCCTGAACTTTTGTTTTTTGGGAGTTTTTTGATTGCTGATTCAATTTCCTTTCTAGTGACTGGTCTGTTTAAATTTTCTATTTCTTCCTGATTCAGTTTTGGTAGGTTATATGCTTCTAGGAAATTATCCATTTTTTGCTAGGTTGTTCAATTCATTGACATGGAATTTTTCATAATATTGTCTCACAATTGTTTGTATTTCTGTGGTGTTGGTTGTTATTTCTTCTCTCTCATTTGTGATTTTGAGTCTTCTGTCTCTCTGTCTCTCTCTCTCAGTCTGGTTAGAGGTTTAACAATTTTGTTAATTTTTTCAGAGCACTAGCTCTGGATTTCATTGATCTGTTCTATTGTTTTTTAAGTTTCTGTATAATGTATTTCTGCTCTAATCTTTACTATTTTCTTCTTTCTGCTGGTTTTGGATTTTGTTTGTTCTTTTTCAGGCTCATTTAGGTGTAAGGTTAGATTGCTTATTTGAGATTTTTCTTGCTTCTTGAAATAGGCCTGTATTACTATAAACTTCCTTCTTCAAACTGCTCTTACTGCATCCCAATGATTTTGGATCATTATGTTTTCATTTTCATTTGTTTCCATGTTATTTTTTATTTCTTCTTTGATTTCTTGGTTGATTCATTCATTCATTTAATATCCACGTATTTGTGTGCTATCCAGATTTTTTCTTGTGGTTGATTTCTAGTTTCATAGCATTATGGTCAGAAAAGATGCATGGAATGACTTAAATCTTTTTAATTTGTTGAGACTTGTTTTGTGGCCTAATGTGAATTATTCTGAAACTTATTCTGAAAATCTTTCATTCACTTGAAAAGAATGTTGTATTCTGCTATTTTAGGATGGAATGTACTCAATATATTTCTTAAATCCATCAGCTCTGGTGTGTCATTCAAAGCCACTATTTCCTTGTTGATACTCTGTTTGGATGTCTGTCCATTGATGTCTATGGGATGTTAAAGTACCCTACTATTATTGTTTTAGTATTGATTAATTCTTTTATGTTTGTTACTAGTTGTTTTATATATTTGGGTCCTCTTATGTTTGGTGCATAAATATTTACAATTTTTCATCTTCTTGTTGGATTGTTCCCTTTACTATTATACAGTGCCCTACTTTGTCTCTTTTTACAGTCTTTGTTTTAAAAAGTCTATTTTGTCTGAAACAAGTATTGTCACCCTGGCTTTCTTTTGACATTCATTTGCATGATAAATGTTTTCCCATTCCCTCAATTTTAATCAGCAGGTGTCTTTAGGCTGCATATAGATGGGTCTTTTTAAAATCTATTCTGTCATTCTATATCTTAAAAAAAAAAGATTTATTTATGTGAGACAGAGATCGAGAGAGAGAGAGAGAGAGAGAGAGAGAGAACATGAGTGGGGGGGGGTAGGGGCAGAGGGACAGGGAGAAGCAGACTCCTTGCTGACCAGGGAGCCCGATATGGGGTTCGATCCCAGGACCCTGGGATCATGACCTGAGCCAAAGGCAGATGCTTAACTGACTAAACAACCCAGCCACTCTTGTCATCCTATATCTTTTCATTGGAGTGCTTAGTCCATTTACATCCAAAGTAATTACTGCTAGATATGTATTTATTGCCATTTTGTTACTTGTTTTGTGGTTATTTCTATAGCTTTTCTCTGATTCTTCTTTTGCTCTCTTCCATGGTTTGGTGGTTTCGTTAGTGATATACTTGGATTCCTGTCTCTTTAGTCTTTGGATATCTATTATCCAAAATAGATATTGATTTGTGGTTACCATTAAGTTTGTAAATAACATCTTCTGCATATCAGTCTATAATAAGATGATGGTTGCTTAAGCTTAAACCCATTTTTTACTCCTCTTCTCCCCATGTTTTAGGTATATGGTGTCATATTTTACATCCTATTATTTTGTGAATCCCTTGACTGACTTTTACAGATATGGTTATTTTTCATACTATCTTTTATAGTTTTTCGTTTCTACTCAAAGGCTACCTTTAGTATTTCTTGTAGAATTAGTTTTGCGGTCATGAACTCCTTTAGTTTTTGTTTTCCTGAGAAACTTTATATCTCCTTCTATTCTGAATGATAGCCTTGGTGGATAGAATATTCTTAGCTGCAGATTTTTCCCTTTTAGCTCTTTGAATATATCATGCCCCTCCCTTCCGACCTGCAAAGTTTCTGCTAAAATTCTAGCTGATTGCCTTATGGGGTTTCCTTCATATGTAATTGTCCTCTTTTCTCTTGCTGCTTTAAAATTTTTTTCTTTATCACTACTTTTTGCTATTTTAATTACTATGTATATGGCTTGGCATGAACCTCCTTAGGTTGGTTTTTTGGGGGGGTCTCTGTGCCTCCCAGATCTAGATACCTGTTTCTATCTCCAGATTAGGGAATCAGGATCAGCTATCATTAGGGATCAGCTATCATTTAATCACATAAATTTTCTGCCCCCTTTCTCTCTTCTTCTTCTGGGATTCCCATAATGTAAATGTTATTTGTTTGATGGAGTCACTGAGTTCCCTAAATCTATTCTTGTTTTGCACAATTCTTTTTTTTTCTCATTTGCTTAGCTTGATTAATTTCCATTACTCTGTCTTCCAGGTAATTAGTTCATTCTTCTGCTTCCTCTACCTTTCTTTTATTCCATCAAGTGTATTTTTAATTTCATTTATTGTGTTCTTTATTTCTAGTTCTTTTTATATGTTTTCCATCTCTTTGTTAAAGATCTTACTAATTGGAGCACCTGGATGGCTCAGTCATTAGCCATCTGCCTTTGGCTCAGGTCATGATCCCAGAGTCCTGGGATGGAGTCCCTACTGAGCAGGAAGCCTGGTTCTCCGTCTCCCACTCCCCTGCTTGTGTTCCCTCTCTTGCTGTGTCTCTCTGTCAAATAAATAAATAAAAATCTTTAAATTGGGACGCCTGGGTGGCTCAGTTGGTTAAGCGGCTGCTTTCAGCTCAGGTCATGATCCCAGCGTCCTGGGATTGAGTCCCACATCGGGCTCCTTGCTCAGCAGGGAGCCTGCTTCTCCCTCTGCCTCTGCCTGCCACTCTGTCTGCCTGTGCTCACTCTCTCTGACAAATAAATAAATAAAATCTTAAAAAAAAAATCTTTAAATTAAAAAAAAAAGTCTTACTAATGTCCTCCACTCTTCTCTCAAGTCCTTTATGTCTCTTTATGATTGTTACTTTAAATTCTCTAGCAGGCATATTTCTTTTATCTGTTTCACTTAGGTCTCTCACTGTGGTTTTGTTCTGTTCTTTCATTTGGAACATGTTTCTCTGTCTCCTCATTTTGCCTGACTCTGTCTGTTTCTCTGTGTTAGGAAGGTCAGCTATGTCTCCTACTCTTGAAGGTAATGGCCTTATGAAGAAGAGGTCCTATTTTGCCTTGCAGTGCAGTGTTCCCTATCACCAGAACCTGGAGCTTCAGAGATGTCTCCTGTGTGTGCTAGGTATACTCTGCTGTTGTGCCTTGGTTGCTTTTTCCTTTAGTCCAGTTGTCTGTGTTGGCTCTCTCTGCCTGTTGTAAGCAGTGTTTGGACCCTCTGGTATTAGTGTACCAGTCTGGAGGTGTCTTGGGGTTGAGCTGAGTCAGACCAGGCTTTTGCCAGAAATGCAGTGGCACCAAACTACGGAGTTCTTTCCCTGTGCTGTCTGCCAGGCTTTCATTGGTGGGTGGGACCTGTAGTCAGACCAATTGTCTGCGGCCTCCTTCTGACTAGTGTGTGGGGTTACTGTTCCCTCTCTCTGGGGTAGGAATCACTTTGAAGTGGTACTGGCACTGCAGGGGCTGCTTGTACTCTGCCAGGCCTGTGGCATTGATCATTTTGGGCTCTGGCCAAGAGCACATTGGAGAGAGTGGGTCCCCTGAATCACAGTGCAGGGGGCCATGGGATAGGGTATGGTGCTAGCAAATTTTGTGCACCAAGAAAGTCCCTGTAGCACTGGGACTGAAATGGCCACTAGGCTCACAGAAGCATAGTACAGAGTGTGGTGCAGCAAGACCATGGTGCTAGCAAGCTTTGCATGCCTCCTGTCCTCTGCCAGAGAGGCCTGGCAGCACCAGGACTGAAGTGGCCATCAGGATCCATGGAAGCATAGAGCTGGGGATGGAGGGATGGGAGTTGCATAATGTTGGTGCCTTAGGCTATGTGTTCAATGGCTCTTCTGAGGGAGTGGCCTAGCCATTCTGGACTGAAGCAGGCCACCCAGAGGGGTGGATTGGCAGAAGCTCAGCATGTGGGAGAAGAGTGGCAGTGCTAGCAAGTTAGGTAGTCTCTCCCTCAGTTGCCTGTGTGTTTATGCTAGAGGAGAGGAGGGAAATGGCACCTACTAGTTCCTTTGTTCCTGGAGGAGTTCCAGTTAGTGATTTCACCAGCTCCAAGACAGGCTCTGAGATGAGTAAATAACTCTCCCTCCCATATGCCCCCAGGCACCTTTCAAAATGCTGGTTGTATGTTATATCTCCATGGGCTATTGTTTTGTCTCTTTAAGGTCTGGGACTCAGTTTCCTTGGTTTTCCTCCTGGCTCTCCTAAAGCCAGGTCAGCTGATTTTTTTTTTTTTTTTTTAATTCCAGGTTTAAAGAACTGGCTGTAAGGGCTCACAAAATTCAGCCCCTCTGGTTTTCAAAGTCAAATGTTATGGGGATTCATCTTTCCCTTGTGGGTACCCTGGCATGGGGGGTGGTTTATTTCTCTCCCCATTCCATGGCTGCAGCATACTTCTCCCCCACAAACAGTTCTGAGAGTCCATTTAGCTCCCCACCCTGTCTCTGCCCTTCTTAACCTTTGCAATGTGGCTTCTTCTGTATGTTTACTTGTGGAGTTTATTCTGCCAGTCTTCGGGTCATTTTCTAAGTTATTTATATGGCTATGAGTGTTCTCTAGTTGTTTCTGTGGGAAGGTGCGAACCTAGGATTCACCTAGTCTGCCATCTTGCCTGGAAATCGTAGATGCGCATTCTTGAGCAAATTAGCTCAACTTGCTGCAGCTTAATTTCTTCACATAAAGAGTTGTGAGGACCAATGAGCTGATATATACAAAAGTGCAGAGAAGATTGTCTGCTGAGTACATTGCAAAGACTCAGTAAAATTTTGGAAACATAATCATTGTTTTTGTTTATGTTATTATGAGCCAGTGCTACAGTAGTGCCCTTGGAACAAGACAAATAATCCATTTTCACCATTTCAATTTCATCATTTCATGCATTTCTATTCAACATTTTACTTGAGGTCTTAGCCAGTGCTATAAAGCAAGAGAAAGAAATAAAAAGTAATTCATATTAGAAAGGAAGATGTATAATTATCTTTATTCACAGATGGTATAATAGAGATGTTGAAAATCTATGGACTTGACAGAAAAGTTACTATAGGTAATAAGTGTGCTTAGCATAATCACAGATACAAGGTCAATATTTAAAAATCAATTGTACTTTTTACAATAGCAACAAAAACTCAAATTAGAAAATAGTTATATCTTCAAAAAATGTGAAATAGTTGGGAATAATATTAACAATATAAGTGAAAACTTTATATACTCAAAACTACAAAACATTAAAAGGGAATATTAAGTAGAACAAAATAGATGGAAATACTATATTTTTGGAACAGAAGATTCAATATTATTAAGAAGTCCTCACCTCCTTAACTGATCAGAGCAATTTCAATCAAAATCCAAGCAAGTTTTTACAAAGAACTTAACAAGCTAATGTTAAAATTTATATAAAAATGCAAAGAACATGGAAGAGCCAGAATAATTTTGAAAAAGAAAGGGAAAAAAAGGGCTTACATTACATAATTTCAAAACTTAATATAAAGCAATATTAATCAAGACAGTGTAGTAAGAATATAAGGACAGATAGTAGATAGATCTGTAGAAAATAATTAAGAATACACAAATAGGCTCACATATATAATTAACTGATTTTCAACTAATATGTTAAGGTAATTCACTAAGGGAAAGGGAGGGTTTTTTTCCCCCAAGTAATGGTGTTAAAAGAAATAGATATCCATATGGAAAAGATAAGCTTTGATTCTTCATCAAATCATGCTAAAAAATTAATTCAGAATGAATCACAGGGGGAACTTTTGTGATATTAGGGCAGAAAAAAGATTTTTTATAAAAAGCGATAAACTACTTAAAAATTCACAAACTGGGGCCACCTGGGTGGCGCAGTAAGTTAAGTGTCATGACTCTTGATTTCGGCTCAGGTCATGGTCTCAGAGTTGTGAAATCGAGCCCTCGGTCAGGTTCCATGCTTAAGATCTTCTCTTTCCCTTTTCCTCTGCCCACCCCCACTGCTTGCACATGCTCTCTTTAAAAAACGAAATAAAAAATCAAATAAAATAAAAACTCATAAATTGGTTTATAAAAATTTAAAACTTTGTTGTTTAAAAGACTATTTAAAAAGGAAAAGGTAAACTATAAACTGGGAGAAAATATTTATTATACACGTGTCTGCTATAGAATATATAAAGAACTCTTACAACACAATAATAATAAGATAAAAAACTTAGTGGAAGGGGGTAAAAATTTGCGAACACTTCAAAGAAGGTATACAAATGACGATTGAACAGATGAAAAGATGTTCAACATCATTAGCCATCAAAGAACTACAAATTAAAATAACAATGTGATGAGTATAATTTAAAATACTGACTATATTAAGTGTCAGCAATGATGTAGAACAATTAGAACTCTCATATAGTCATGGTGGGAATGGAAAATAGTACAACCACTTAGAAAAACACTTCCTGGTTTCTTGTAAAATTAAACATACACTTACCATGTGACCTGGTAATTCCACTCTTACATTTTTCCCTCAAAATAAATATATGTGCTCCACACACAAAAACATGTGTTCATGAGTGTTCATAGCAACTATTCACAGTAGTACCAAACTGAAAACAATAGAAATGTTCTTAATTGGTGAATGGATAAAAAAGTTTGTGTATTTATACAATATAGTACTTTTCAACAATTAAGAGGAATTAATTACTGATATTCTCGGTAACATGGAAGAATCTCTTAGATGAAGTTAGGCACAAAAATATACATAATGTATTGTTCCATATATATGAAATTCTAGAAAAAGTAAACCTAATCTCTAGGTCCTGCATGTCAGGGATTGCCTAGGACCAGGAGTACAGGCTGGGGATTGATCAGGAAGGGGCACAAGGGTCTTTTAGGATGGTAGTAATGTTGTATGTATCTTGATTGTGATAGTGTATACATGAATATCTGTATTTGTCAAAATTCTTTAATCTGTACTTTTTTAAAAAAAAAGATTATTTATTTATTTATTTGACAGAGAGAGACACAGCGAGAGAGGGAACACAAGCAGGGGGAATGGGAGAGGAAGAAACAGGCTTCCCGCTGAGCAAGGAGCCCAATGTGGGGCTTGACCCTAGGACCCTGGGATCATGACCTGAGCGGAAGGCAGATGTTTAATGACTGAGCCACCCAGGCACCCCTAATCTGTATGTTTTTAAAAGATTTTATTTGAGAGAGAGAAAGAGAGCATAGGGGAGGGGAGGGGCAGAGGAAGAGAGAGAAACGGGCTCAATCCCAGGACCCCTGGATCATGACCTGAGTTGAAGGCAGATGCTTAATCAACTGAGCCACCCAGGCACCCTAATCTGTATATTTTAAAATGGTTGCATTTTGTTGTATGTAAATTATACCACAATAACATTAATTTTAAAAATAAAACATGTATTATACGGTTTCATTCTTGCATAAGAGTATTGTTCCTAGTTTGTAAGAGCACTTACAAGAATGTGTACAAATTCTGTTATAAGAGTCAACACAAATTGGGGGAAGAAAAGATGACTCAATAAAAATGTCATGAACAATTGACAAGCTATTTGGGAGAATATCAAGTTTAGCCTGATCTCATTCCACACACCAAAATAAATTCCAGGAGTGGCGAGTGAAAAAAAAAATATATATATACATATATATTACATATATAATATTGTTATATTATATATATTGTTATTATATATATAATATATATTATAAGTATGACATATATATCATAATTTTTAAAGCAGTAGAAAATATAGATAAATATTTATATGATTCTCTAGGTGCAGAAGACTTCCAAACTTGAAGTCAATGGAAAAAAAATCATAAACAGGAAGATCAAACTTAAATGTACCTTAAAATTGACCATTTTTTTTCAAGAATACCATAAACCAAATTAAATGTTAAAAACCATATTTTTTAAAAATCTGCAGTATTTGACATAAATTTAACAAATGACATATAAAGAATTTAAGACATAAAGTGATCAAAATAGCTAAGGAAAATACAAGAATAAGCAAAATAAAAGAATATTACCATGTAAAGCAAATGAATTAACAAAAATGCAAATGTAGGCAAAAGTGAGAAACTTTTTGTCCATCAATTAGCAAACATTTTAAAGATTATAATATTAGTAAAGTTACAATAAAATCTGCAATTTTATATACCACAGGTAGTAGAGTAAGCTGGTATAAATTCTGAAAGAATTAAAAACACCTAATATTATGAGAATAATTACATCAATTATAACATTACACTATGGAATATTGTATAGGTGATTTTGATATATTATTAAATATATATTTTTATATATAATTATACTATATAGTTGTAATTATTAAAATCATTTACATGAAGATTTTTTAATTACAGAAGAATAATATTATGCCAAAGCCATATAATGTTAATGTATGTGAACTCATCTATGAAAAGGGAAAAATACTGGGGCATCTGGGTGGCCTAGTTGGTTAAGTGTCTGACTCTTGGTTTTTGGCTCAGATCAAGATCTCATGGGTCATGGGATAGAGCCCCATGTCAGGATCCCTGCCCAGCGGGGAGTGTGCTTGAAGATTCTCTCCCTCTGCCCCTCCCTGCACTCATGGGCACACATAGGTGCTCTCTCTCTCTCTCTCTCTCTCTCTCAAATAAATAAATCTTAAAAAAAAAAAAAAGAAAGAAGAAAGAAAATACAGAGTTAAGTTAGTTGAAAGAAATATGTCAACAGGTACCTGGCTTGCTCAGGCGGTGGAGCATGCAACTCTCGATCTCAGGGTCCTGAGTTCAAGCCCCATTACAAGTACACATGAGGAGTGGAGCCTACTTAAAAAAAAAAAAAGTTAAAAAAAGTAAGTATGTCAATATGTTAAAATAATAGTTATCCCAGGACATAATTAGGTAGGATTATGAATTTTTTTCTTTGCTTCTGTACCTTTCAAATTTTCTATTATAATGGGCAGATGAACTGGAAAACAAATTTAAACTTCAAACCCTTACTATATGGATTGACTTAGGTCAGTGGTTATAAACCTAAGGCAATATTGCTCTCGAGGAACGTTTGGCCATGGCTGGAGACATTTCTAGTTGTCACCACTCAGAGGAAGGGTTCTGTAGGCAACTAGAATGTAGAAGCCATGGCTGCTGCTAAATATCCCACAATGCACAGGACAGCTCTCCCCCTAGTCCCCACCCCCCAGCCTCTTACTGTTCATAACAAATAATTATCTGGCTCCAAATATCACTGGGGCAGAGGTTGAGAAGTTCTGAGTTGGAAGATCTGTCTATGTGCTTGCAAAGCCACCTTCACACACCCCTAAAAAACATATAATATTGTTAATATTTATTATTTACAAACCCGTCTTACCTATAAGACCTTGAGTAAATTGAGGACACTTAGCTAAATGATACCTAGCACACAGTAAGAGCTCACTGTTTTACTCAGATGACTTACCCAACTACGTTTTACTGATACTATCCTAGGTACTGGACTCTGTGGTAGACTCTAGATTACAGTGATGAACAAGATGGGAAGAAAAAGAGGAAGAAGAAGAAGAAAGAAATCCCTGACCTCATAAAGCTCAGTTATTGTCGTTGAGAAGATCATTATAGACTGTAATGAATCTTAAAACAGGTAAAGTGATAAAGAGTAACCAGGGGAGGCTACTTTAGATAGGATGATAAGGGAAGGTCTTTCTAAGTAGGTGGGCTTCAAGCTGACAACTGAAGGATAAGAATGCTATAAAAAGCCACTCAAAGAAGAAGCTGGAGAAAGAAAGCAAGTGTTCTCGATGAATGTGTGGTTTATAGGTGAATCAATTAATAGTATACGTTGATTAACAATATTTCAAGGATAATTCATTTTGCAATCTACATTACAGTTTTTAAAATATTTCCCTTTGAGATACATTTCTCCACTTACCAAGCATGTGAGAATATAAGATTCAAAGTGCATTTTCCTTTTTTAAAGAAATTGTGTTATGTATTTGTCATTTGTACACATAAATTCATAACCAAGCAAACAGGCCTTGGCAGTCCTATTAAATTGTATACATAACGAATTATGAATGAGTTTGTTTATGAGGTCCAAGAATTACACATATCCCCAGGGCTAAGAAATTCTCAGGGAGTCTCTGCCAATGCCACAAAATTATAGCCTTATATGGATCCCACAGGATGGAAAGGGATTATCTTATCCCTGTGCTTTTTTTCTAGCATATAGTAAGCAATTGCTGTTAGAGCTACAAATAGCAGAGAAGAAGAAAATTGATATAAATAACATTCTTACATAACACAGCCCCCCCACCCCAGAAGCTTAGAGAACCACATTCAAAATGAAAATGTAGAGGTGACATTGAGAAGTTGAATAAATAAAGGGTCTGTAAATGGGAGACATACTGTATAATACTTGTTTTTCTACCTGCTGTGATTGGTTACATGTAAATGATTTAACTGGGCGTGGCTATCTGGTCAACTGAATCTATGCTCTGGAACACAGGCGCTTTTCAGAGCAGACAAGAGAGAGAGAGACTATGGCCATGATATATGTCAAAATTTTGTAGTACAGTTTCAGAGAAGGTAAGTAATGGAATCTCTCTCAAATACATTATTCTCTGGTTCTGAATTCAAGACAGAGGCAGGTTGATGAGCCAATTGTCTTTACAGACCAAGATGGCTATCAGAGCTCCAGTCATTCTGTTGCGTTCTAATCAGCAGGATGGGGGAACGAAACAAATTAAGGAGAATCCCAGAAGTTCTAAACATTCCTGTTAACAACTTTATGAAACACTTGGTCAAATATTCACACCCAGATACAAGGAAGAATGAGAACTGTGTCTTTTAGCTAGGTGTGTCTTTAATTTGTGTTTTATTACTGAAAAGGAAAGGGATTTTGGATGTGGAAGAACTAACAGATGCTACCACTTTAGAGTACATGAAAATCCTTAAGCTATAAAACACTTATAAATCTCAGATAAAATGTAATAAATGTATTCTTAAAATTCATTTCTGAGACTTCCATTTCTATCCAAGATAGGGTAATAGAATTTAGATTTGCCCTCCCAACCAAAACAATCCCCCCCAAAATAAAAAACAAAATAAATGAACCAATGGTTTTCAAGGATATTAAACAATAAAAAACAGCAATTCTGAGAAAATAAAAATGAGGTGAGCCCAATGATTGCCCCAATTTATCATCCTGAGTTTCCAGGCCATAGCACCAGAAGAGGGACCCAGGCAAATCTTAGTGGACACTCTGGGTTGAGGAGATAAAACTGAGAGTCTGAGTGGATCAAGATGTCTAGTTTGCAGACCAGAGTCCTAGAGATGAGAGAGTTTCACAGAGAGAGAATTCTAACATCTGCAGAATCCCCCTCAAGTAGTCAACAGAGTACTCATTAGTTCATCAATGTGAAGAAATCATCTAATGTTAGGATAAAACCCAAGTAAAAGCATTAGAGAACAGTGCTTGGTACTCACAAAGGGCTGGTAATGGCACCTATTCCCACGAGTCAGACTGGACAAAACCATAATTCACAGGGCAATGACTAATCTCAGAAAGTTGCCTCAATAGGTGCAAATAATTCCATTGAGCGCTACTGTGAACCTGTGAACCAAATCATGAAAAGATCAGATTGTTTGTACTTTTGTATCTAAACAAATGATCCCAGAACAAATCTCAAAAATATTTTAGGAATACAAAAATATACACATAACAAGGTAACATTTTAATATATGGCATCCAATCAACTGATGAGTGAGTTTAGCAAGGTTTCTGAGTATAATGTAATATGTGAAACTAAATTGTATTTCTATATACCAGCAGTATACAACTGAAAATTGAAATAAAAACACCATTTCAAATAACATCAAATATGAAATACTTAGGGATAAATCTGTAAGAAGATGTGAAAACCTTGTATACTGAGAACATAATGGCTGGTTTATGTGACCTGAGTGGCAGAGAAGCTTGCATTTTATCTGGACCTATTGCAAAGCCTTCTCTTACTCTGGGTCTCTTAGAAAATGGAAGCCTTCCAAGTCATCCAACAAATGGATCAATGCAGTATTCTGTATTACTGTACCAACTTACTCCAAAATCCAGAAGCCCACTAAACACAGTGCTCCTTTTCTTGTGGCAGTCTAAGTGTGAGTTGCAACAATATCTTCTTCACCTTAGAAGGGGATGTCCCAGTACTGTTCATTGACCCCAGAAAACTTTACCAATATGGCAAGCTCCCGAATCTCCATGGGGGCTTTCCTTATACTTTCTAGTACTAGGGCATTATCCAGGGTACTTGCCACTTCTTACTTATAAGATTCAATAGCATGATGTCATCAATATAGTGGACCAGTGATGTTGTTCCATAGATATCAAAATGACTAGTAGTATGTAGACACATTAAGACAGTAAGAAAGTTACCATAGGTGCGGATCAAGACAGTAAGTTTGTCCTTGCTATATATACATCCTTGCTATTATTTGGATCCTTTCTAATAATTGAGATGAAGCAAAGCACATTTATTTACCAAAGTGATGGTCAGACTCCGAATGCCAGTAATATGTTGATCTGCTTTGTTATAACTACCATATTTGGCATGGCAGCTGCCATCGGGGCTACAAATTATCTAGGTTTATGGTATTCTGATAACATCCCCCATTACCCATGTTTTTTAGAGGAGCAAGAATCAAGCCTTGAGATTATGGAGAATGCTATTCCTGAATCCTTTCAGTCTTGTATAGTGCCACTAAACTGTGCAGTCTTCTTGGCTGGTATTACTTCTGTTTTACTCTCTTTGCCTAGGGTTGGTGGCAGTTTCAGGGACTTTCATTTGGGTTCTTAACAGCACTGTGGTCCTTATTTCACAAATCTACAGTCAAATGTAAAAGTTCTGTTTATGCCAAGAATATTTATTCCAATTACATATTCAGGCTCAGGAAAATGACTGCAGTATGAATCTGTGGGCTCACTGATCAGCTGTGTGGTGGACTTGGGCCAGGACTCCATTATCAACCAGACTGCATAAATTTTACCTTATCCTTGGCCCTCAAAAAAAGTCTGAATATTCTCCTTCCTTCAGTGGACAGTTATCCTGGGGAAAAAAAATCACAAGTCTCTTAGGGGGAGGATTGGAAAAATATATACTTGTGACGACATTGCAGGGTACTTCCTCAAGGGTACACATTCTCTGCTTCAATCCGTTCGCTCTGGGTCTATGAACAGGCTTAGCTCTGGAAACTGAATGAGAAATTGTGATTTCCTGTAATTGACATTGGCCTACTGCTCACCAGCTCTCATGTTTAAAAATTGTTTTTGTTGTTTTACAAATCAAGTAACACTGTTGTCCATTGTCCTTCTCTTTTGACACCAAAAACATGATCTAATAGCCATCACCCTAGTTCCCTATGGATCAAGGCATCCTGCTGGTCATTCCACTCTAGGGTAACCAAAGATTTATTGTCAAAACCAGGGCACTTTCGAGAGTGAAACATGGCACTATTAATTATTATACTGGGACAACTGGCAAAAACTACCCTGAGTAAACCATGAAATATGTTGACCTTACTCATCATGGTAATTGGGTCCATTTTGCCTCTGATAATTCAGTGCTGCCACCTGGCTTCGGCCATTTCTTAATCCCTTCATCCTCCTGAATTCCATGGATCACAACTTCAGTGCAGTGTCTCACATCTTCAATTCCAGCCGGTACAAGACAACAACCATTACACTTCTCAAAGATACTGTTAATGCCTTCAGAGTACATTTTTTTGCCTTTAAAAAGGGGCCGTCCTTCAGGACCTCTCATGAAATGTTAGGTGGCGGGTCCTCAGGTATTACGTAGTGAATCCATTCTAACATTCCCGTATCTTTGAGCCCCCTTTCCCAATGTCATGCAAGGAAATTCTGGCATCTCCACTTCACTTATGTAGGCTATTGCTGTATCCAAACCTCAGAGAACCATCCCAGCAGATTGGGAGAATTGGGTCCAGACGCCTTTGCCAAAACATTGAATCGCAAGTGATGGATGAATGTCCCCATGTCAATAAATAGCCCTATCCAGCCTTATATGTCACACTCCTACCCAGTCCAATGCTCTAAAGATCTGGTCTCTCACATATTCCCCTGGTTTATACTTGTATATGTGATTCATATTATTCAATTCCCTTGATACGTAAGCTGTTTCTTCCTACAGCACACTACTTTCACATTCAACTTGCACTAAAGTCTGACCCTAGATTTCAGCGCGTGTAATGACATGGGGTATGTGTGCTAATGACGTGGGGTATGTGTGCTAATAACTTGCATCACCTTATGTGGTACTAGGTGAATTCACTGCATGGTCTCTAGGTAGAAGAAGGTCTTTCTCCCTAATAAATGGGAAGGTCTGCTTTTGTCAGTTTAGAGGGTTTAGAAGTATTTAGGTATTATAGGACTTTCAGGCTAACCTATCCAAATGCCCTAATTCCAAATCTCAGGACCCTATTCTTTTTCTGCCAAGGTCCTGTCTTTCACATAATAAATCTATCAAGGGGCACCTGGATGGCTCAGTTGGTTGGGTGTCTGCCTTTGGCTCAGGTCATGATCCCAGAGTCCTGAGATAGAGTCCCAAGTCAGGCTCCTAGCTCAGCGGGAGCCTGCTTCTCCCTCTGCTTCTTACCTGACTCGTGTTCTCTCTCTCTCAAATAAATAAATAAAATCTTTTTTTTTTTTTAAGATATCTGTCAAGTTTGCAGTCAGTCTCCTTTGTTCCATTGCCACCCTTAAAATCAGATGCAGGACCTGATTTTAAGCACAGTCTACCTTGTGATGTAGAAGTTGAGTGTTTTCTTATAAACTACTCCAGAAGTTGTATGAACCAAGATCTGAGTATTTCCTTTCATTTAGTGCACAATCATGATAGTAAATAAATGATGGCAGTGTCTCACTGAGGGAAACTTTGAAGATTTACAGTATATACCTGTAGCCAAGTTGCAGAATACTTTCTCAAGAACCCACCCACTTCTTTTTTTTTTTTTCCTTTTAAATAATCTCTACACCCAGTATGAGTCTCAAACTCAGAACACCAAGATCAAGAGTTGCATGTTCTACTGAGTGAGCCAGTGCGGTGTTCTAGACTTATTCTTCTTTTCAGTCAGAGTTTGTGAACTGACTTGGGTCTGCAAGTCTAGCTAAGAGGCTTTGAGTCTCCATTGCAGTGTCAAGTCAGCTTTCTGGTCATGAGACCCAGATTATTTTTTTCCTGTTATGCAGATCATGTAACATTTTATTTTATTTTATTTTAAAGATTTTAATTTATTTGACAGAGAGACAGAGAGAGAACACAAGTAGGCAGAGGGATAGCTATAGGGAGAGGGAGAAGCAGGGTCTCCACAGAGCAGGGAACCCAACGTGGAGCTCGATCCCAGGATCCTGGGGTCATGACCTGAGCCGAAGGCAGCAGCTTAACCTACTGAGCCACCCAGGTGCCCCTCAAATAACATATTAGTAGTATGTCTATCTGTTTCATTTCTGTGGCAGGTGGCCAAACATTTTGATTATCCATTTATCTGGGATGCTCATCACTGGAAATGTGTCCTCACTATTTCTAGTAGGTGAGCACTGCCACTTGACTCTAGTATGTCGGGATTCCAGCACTCTCATTGAAATCAGGGACCCATTGCAATGACAGCATCTCTCAACATCCTGCCTGGCCTACAGATGACAAGAACCGCAGAGCTTTTCTAGAATACTTGTGCTCCCCTCACTAACATATTGCTTAAAACCCCAGTGAAGGAAGTGACCTCTGAGGCATCTAAGATGATGTCATGAAGATAGATCAAGTTAGTGCACAGATCAGTGATGATAAATCCATTCCAATGTCTCTATCCTCTAAACTTTTACATTCCTACTCCTGCCTTTTATGGGGGAAAGTTCTGCATTTCCATCTCAATGAATGCAGATCATCATAGAAACCCAGTTCTGTCAACCAACCAAGTAAACTATTAGAACTACTTTCAGATGCGCAAAATAGCACATTACATCCATAATGTCTCAAAAGGGTCCCCCTTTCAATTTATTTGACTCAGTCCAGTTATAGAACAGAGCCAGTGTATCATAAGGCATTTGTTAAATAGATACTGAAAGACTGAAAAGGCAGAAGGAAAATATTGAGATAACACAGAAGCAACAGCATAGAAGGAAGTTGACATTCTAAGGGTTGGGGATCAAAGGAAAGAGGTTGGATTTATTAAAACCCAGAAGCTTGGAGGACCTCCCTGTAGCAGGAACTCGCGCCTCTGAGGAGGGGTCTGGAAGCTGGGACATCTGCTGAGGTGATGTTGACAGGCACAGAACACAAAATGGGAAGGAGCTGGTTGTTTCTTCTCCTCCAGGTTTTCAGTCTCCCTCTAGTGTTTCCTTTTGGAAAAAAATAACAGGGAGGCCACTGCTGAACCGAAAACAAGGAGAGCATCACAAAGCAACGTACACTGAACATTATAACAAAAACTAATGGTGGGGCCTCCTTGGTGACTCCATCGGTTGAGTGTCGGTCTTCGGCTCGGGTCATGAGCTCAGAGTCGTGGAATCGAGCCCCGCATCAGGCTTCCTGCTCAGTGGAGAGTTGGCTCCTCCTCCTGCTTATGTTCTCTCTTTCTCTCTCAAATAAATAAATAAAATCTCTTAAAAAAATTACTAATGATGTACTATACCTTGGCTAATTGAATTTAAATTAAAAATAAAAAATCAAGCAAAGTATAGACAAGTGGGTTTGGAGCTGAAAAGCAATAGCTTAATACCCATCAAGGCGCCCTTCGGATTCTCACGGTGGTAATGGGCTCTGTGTGACCTTACTTGAATTGCCTAACACCATGAAAAGGATCCAATCTCCTCCATAATCCTTATGTCTGTAATTGTTGCCATATCCTTTGAGAAATGAGATGTGCTATAGCCACAGCATAGGCCAGAGCCTCAGTTTCCCCTGTATCTCATGCCACTTAACCTGGATGAAAGTCTTAGTGATTCTGACACGATGGCAAAAAGGAGTTACTGCCACCTCCGCTGACCACCAGCAATAGGGTACCTATGGCATCAAACGGGAGAAAAACAAAGCTCCACAAAACAATCCTGAGACGGCTGCTATCCCAGGTTCTTAAGTACAGAGCCTGGGCCAGCCCTCCCACATTGCTGCTTTCCTGGAGAATGCAAGCTTAGGAATGAAGGAAAAGATGAAAGAGATAAGGAAGTAGAAAGAACCATCACAAGGTCTATTACTGGGCAGACTATCCACCTGTTTTCAAGGAAAACTCACTGCTTGATCTTGCAGGATCCTCAGAGCCTGGGAACAGCTGTCTTCAGGGCAGTCCTGGGAGGGAGAAAGGATGGATCACTTCTCTGCTGGCTCCCATCTCCTTTTCTTCTAGGATTCACTCTCTTCCGTTCTCTTGAAGATTTATTTTCCTACAATTCTGCTTTAAAGTCACGAGAGCTAAGTCTGTCCTAGTGCTTTTCATGCCTCAGTTGTAACTGGGCTCCCTGGAACAGGAGGTGAAAGACACATCTTGGACAAGGGACAAGGCACTGTCTGGTCGGAGTTGAGCCACAGCTCATGTGAGATGGGTCGTCACAGGAGTAAATAGGGAAAACAAAATAGCGAAAAATGATCCTGGTGAGGCTGAAAAGATACAAGTGATGTCTGTGACAAACATCATTTATACCAAAAACGATGACAAACAACCCAAAAGGATATCAATAGGAGAATGACTGAATGAAATACAAATAATATGCAGCTCTAAAAAATAATCAGAAAATATTTTATGTACTATTATGGAAAATCTATAAAATATATTAGGTGAAATGAAAGGTACAGATGAGCATTTATAATATGCAACCTTTAATTAAGAAGTGGGAAAATGAGACTATTCTGACTGGTCTGTGCATAAACTCTGGAATGACACATAGCACCTGTGGGTACCATGGGAAGTATTGAGCATATGGGCGTAAGTATGGAAAGTTGGGTTCCCAGTGTAAAATATTTTGTACTTTTGAGCTTTTGAACCATGAGACTATATTAGCTAAGCTTTCAACATAAGGCAGAAGGTGGGGTGTGAAGTCAGGGGAAGCATTAGAGAGCACCTAGAAAAACAAAAAATACTACTCATCTTCTCACAGTCATAAAACTCTGAAATAGACAAAAATGACAATGATAATAAAAATCAGTGAATATTTTTGAAAACTGCAGACCTTGCTCTTCAAAAAAATTTATTAAGAGGGCCACCTGGGTAGCTCAGTCAGTTAAGCTTCTAATTCTTGATGTTGGCTCAGGTCATGATCTCATTGGACTCTGAGCTCAGGACGCAGTCTGCTTGTCCCTCTCCCTCTACTCCCTCCCTGCACACACACTCTCTCTCAAAAATGAATAAAATATTAAAAAAAATAAGTTTAATAAGAACCATGCAAGACTGGGCGCATGGGTGGCTCAGTCGGTTAAACAGCAGACTCTTGACTTCTGCTCAGGTCATGATCTCAGGCTTGTGAGATTGAGCCCCACTTCAGGCTCAGCACTGGGCATGGAGCCTGTTTAAGATTCTCTTAAAGGGATCTCCCTCTGCTCCTTTCTCCTCTCCCCCAATTTTTATCTTTTTTTTTTTTTTTTTTGAGAGAGAGCCCAAAAGTTGTGGGGAGGGGAAGAGGGAGTAGGAGAGATCTCTCTTAAAAATAAAAACAAAAAAGAAAAGAGTCATGGCAAAACTAATAGAAAAGAGAGAAAACAAAAGTAAATAACATACTGAATGAGAAAAAGGATAAAATGCAGATGTAATAATACAAACAAGGGTGTGCTAACAAATTTGAAAACTTAGATGAAATGGAAAAATTCCAAGAAAAAGATGATGCTAAAATTAAATGTAAGAATTTGAAGATAAGGGTGCCTGGGTGGCTCAGTGGGTTAAAGCCTCTGCCTTCGGCTCAGGTCATGATCTTAGGGTTCTGGGATCGAGCCCGGCATCAGGCTCTCTGCTCAGCAGGGAGCTTGCCTCCCCCTCTCTCTCTGCCTGCCTCTCTGCCTATTTGTGATATCTTTGTCTGTCAAATAAATAAATAAAATCTTAAAAAAAAAGACTTTGAAGAAAACATTAAGAATTAAGGAAATTGAAATCGTAGTCAAAGACCTCCACCCTACCCCATTCCACCTCCAAATTTTATCCCAAGCTGAATTGGTTTACAGTGAATTCTACCAATACTTCATGGAAAAGTTAGTTCCTAATTGATACAAATTTCTCTAAAGATGGAACAAAAGCTGCCAAGATTATTTTATGAGGCTAATATAATCCTGATTCTAAAAACATATGGATAAATTTTTAAAAATTACGGAGCATTTCTCTTATAAATGCTACCTTCAAAATACAAGCAAAATCTGACCACTTATAACCTCCTCAACCATCAAAGCCATCATTATCTCTCACTTGAACTTTTTGTAACAGGTCTCCCTGTTTCCACTCTTGGGTCATTGCCATCTATTCTCCACAGTGACAAGATTTTTTTTTTTAATATAAGACATTGCTCTCTTATTTCTTTCAGATATTTCCTCAAATATCTTGTGATAAAAGAGAACTTTATCTTGCTCCACAGTCTCATCATTCTTTATCCCTTACTATGCTTTATTTTTTTTACTGATTACTGCCAAATATATTTTATATTGCTTTGTTTATGCTTTATTGTCTGTCTTCTGACTCCAAAATTAAATCTCACGAGAGCAGGGATTTTGTTCTGTCACTATTATATTCTCCGTACTTAAAAGAGTGCTTGGCAGAGAGTGGATGCTTAAATATTTGCTGAGAAATGTCACTTATATAAGTACACCTATGTGGAAACTAATATTATATATTATACAGTATTTTCACACACACATCTATATGTCTATATCTATATCTATTCATCATCTATCCATCTATCTATTCATCACCTATCTATCTATCAATCTATAAACTAAAGCTATGTAAACAAATGAAAGCCACCAAATACAGGAGAATGTGATCAGTACATGGGGGTAATGTTTTCCTATGTTGAGAAATAGGTACACAAGTATTTGTTACATTGGTTTTCTTACCTTTTTTAGGTACCTAAATAGTCAGTATATTTATTAATGATCAGGAGGGTAGATCCAAGAGCCTGACCAACTGGGTCTGGATTCTGTCTCTGCCATTTAGAAGCTGTGCGACCTGAGAAGTTGCACTTCACCTCTCTGGGCTTCAGTGACTTCCCCTGTAGCATGATGATAATGATACCTGTCTTATCAGTGAATGTGTGCCAAGTGCTAGGCACATAGTGCTACATAAGACTCTTCCTTACTGTCTAATATTGAGTTTAAATCAACAGAGGATTCTACTCTAAGCAACAACATAACAAGAGTCCCTCTAGGCATGAAGCATCCTTGTTTCTTAAAAGCACAGAATAGAGAAAAGAAACATATTCTATGTTTAAATTTTGACCATTCCACTTACCAGGTATGTGACCATGAGTAAATTATTTTCCTTTTGTGATCCTCAGCTACTTCTCCTGAAAAATGGTAATAACAATTTGCTGTTTCATCAGTAAACACTGACAAAAAATCTACTATATTCAAACACATGAAACAATGTCTAGAATATAAGTTAGCTATTATTGTTGTTGCCTAGAACAAGCACTGCAGAGTAGAGATAATACATAGACCCTATTCTTAAAGAAGTTATATCCTAGTAGTGGAAGCAGTCTGACACCCAGATAAGTTAGAAAGCAATGTGAAAATTTCAATACCAGAAACAGCATGGAAAAGGAAGTTGTTAAAATATGAAAATTTTAAATTTTCATAATTTTATTCATAAAATTCATAAAATTTTAAATTTCATATTTAAATAAAATATGAAAGAGTCCATCCCAGTGATAGAACTCCCTGCGAAGATTCCTTCTAAGTGCCAGAGGAAGCTGTCTAAGGGGGGGGGGGGTGTTACATGTTTTTGACCTCTGTATTCTCCTTCATTCTGTCTCCAGTGGCTTCACCTGATGAGGCTAAAATCATGCCAGCTGTCAAAAGAAAAATGTCTCAATATCACAAGCACAGCAATGAAGAGTGGATTTGGACCAAAGGAGGCAATAGATGGATAATGATATGAACTAATGAATCCTTAATTGCATGAAATGCAAGTAAACAAGATGATCCAGTCAAGAGACAGATTTTCAGACAATTATAACTAGGTGCTGTTTATAAGAAACACATTTAAGAAATAAAGATGTAAAAGATATGAAAATAAAATTTTTTATTTCAATTACTAGAAATAAAGGATACTTCTTTATGGTAAGACATTTAATTCACAAGAAATTTATAACCAATTTTAAAGTGTATACATCTAATAACTTAGCCTCCAAATATAGAAAACAAAAACTGATACAAGGTCCAAAGGTAAAATGGAAAAATAGACACTCATGTTGAAAAACTGTAACATAATTTTTCAGTAACTGTTTAAATAAATAGATAAAGATTAGTAAAGACATATATCTGTGGGATTGTTACAATATAGATACATGCATCAATGGGACAATAAAGAGAACACACAAACAGAACTACACGTATATGGACACTTGATTTATCACAGAAGTAGCGCTGGAGTACAGGGAGGGAAAAGAACTTTTCAAAAAACATTGTTAGGACCAAAAAAAAGACACTTAAAGAAAAAGATTGATACAGTGGACTAATTAAAATTAAGAGCCTTTGTTCATCAAAAGACATCAGTAAAAGGTGAAAAGGCAAGGTACAAAGTGGGAAAATTCATTTGCATAACATTTATATTACATATATAACCAAGAGATCATATTCAGAGCATTATGAAATAGGGACAACTTGCTTTTAAAAAATGGGCCAAAATCTTAAACAGGCACTTTACATAAAAGGATATTCAAATGGCTGATAAAGGTGCTTCATCTTATTAGCAATCAGGAATGTGAGATTTAAACTAAAATGAAATCTGCATACCCTAGCTGCAATTAAAAATCTGATAGTACTAAGAGTTGGTGAGAGAGTGGTGGGAAAGCAGCTCTCATGCATTGCTGATTAGATTGTAAATTGGTGCACTTTTGAGAACAGTACATGCTATCTAGCAGGAATGAAGACACTATGTCCCATGACCAGCAATTCTTCTCTATAGTAGAGTATATACTCTACAGAAATGCAAACTTAGATGTGCCAAAAGACATGTACAAGAAATTTCATCATAAATTTTGTGTAATAGCCAACTAGTGGAAAAAACCCAAGCATCTATCAAAGATAAAGTGGATTAGAAAGGAAAAGGTGGCATATTTATTGAATTGAATGTTATACAGCAATATAAATGAATTAGCTACAACTTACATTTATAGTGTGGGTGAATGTAAAAAATAATGTGATCGCTAAAAAAGCCAGCTAGACCACATTGGATATTAAGTTCAAAATCAGGCTTAATCAAACTGCAATGTTTAGGATGTATACTTATGTGGTTTCTTAAAAAGTATGTGTATATAAAGAAAACCAAGATAGTGATAACTGTAAAAATCAAGCAAATGGCTACTTTTAGCAAGAGTGAGGGGTTGTGATTGGGTGGAGAAAGTAGAGATTTCTGGAATAATAGCAGTATTCTATTTCTGTATCAGGGTAACAGTTACAAGAATGTTTGCTTTTTAAAAATTCTGTGAGCTGAACATATCTGTTTTTGCACTTTTCTAAATGTGGGTTATATTTCATAATAAGATGATTCCAATTAAAAAGGAAATGAACAAATAATCCTAAAATGGGTATTTACAGGTATGTACAGGGTATTTTCTGTTTGTTCTCTCTAATTCTGATAATAAGTAAGAATAGTATTACATTATTGTCATCCCTGTTTTAGGGATATGTACTATATTTTAGTCATCTTTGTCTAAATCTAGGACCATGCCTGGCATATGATAAGCACCCTACATGTTTATGATCCTGGGGCTCAGAGGTGAATGCTTTTTTTTTCTAAGGCAGTGTAATTCATCAAGGAGTGGAACCTGCAAACCTCAGTTTTCTGAATCCAACCTCCATCCAACTGCCACATCTGCCTCTTCGCACTTCTGCTGTAGCAGACAGAAGCTCTCCCTGATTCTGGTCGACAGCTGCACACACAGCTATATGAAAAACCTATTTCTAACCATGGACTACAAATAGATTGCAAATTAATGGTATCTAGGAAGTGAGGGGTGGGGGGAAGCCTTGACTACAGATCTTGCCCATGATAGGACAAAATGGGAATGTATACCATTTACTGCTGTGTTAAATTGACATCAGACAAGGAGCCAGCATCCCTTCCTTTTGCCCTAAGCAAAATATTTGCAGGTGTCATTCTGCAAGCAGCAGAGGTAATGCTAAATTTTTATTTTAAAGTACTTTGTATTTTTCCCTATTTTTCCCCCTGTAGCTCACAGTATGTTTAACAAGTTCATCAGAATGTAGTCAAGAAGTATTGATGTAAAGATTATTTGGTTTTAGTTAAATAGACCATAGGCCTACATCTCTGGACTTATTTGCCATTGAGTAGATAAAAATCTGTTTCCTACTGGTTTCCGACATACAGAAATTACATAAATGCCTAGCAGAAGGGAAGGTTTTTACCCCTGTGCTCTAACAGTGACGAACTCAGCAGATTCTCAGCAGAAGAAGCAAGTTCTAGGGACTCTTCTGAGAAGGGGGTTTTTCAAACTTCAGGTCACAATCTATCAGCGGATCCTAACCACTTAGAAAAAATAGCATAGATGAGAAAATTTTAAAGTGTATTGCCTATGGTAAGTGTAAGTACTGTTTCATGAAACTTTAGTTTCACATTGTGCGTGTGTGTGTGTGTGTGTGTGTGTGTGTGTATCTATGTTCTTTTTGACTTCCTAGACCTGGCTCCTAGAAGGAGGGAATAGATTTCCCCCATATAACACCAAGTAATTCTCTGAACACCATCTGGGTATCCAAAGCTTAACTTGATTTTGATACTATCTATCCTGAGATAGCATCAGACCCCCTAGGTAGGGGGTCAGTTCTAAAAGACTGCCTCCTAACTTCTTTAGATGCCACTTAAAAGCCTAGGTTATCAACTGTGCTTCCAACCAACTAGTCATAGTTTGGAGATTCCAACAACCTCCTCCAACTCAGGATGTCGATCACAAATCCAGGTTGTTACCTGTACTTCTCTAACCACCTGGCTATAGATCAGATGTTCCCAAGAACCCCTACCTGGGTACAATTAATTTGCTAGAGTAGTTCATAGAACTCAAAGACACATTTGCACGACTAGATAACTGGTTTATTATAAGAAGATATAACTCAGGAGCAGCCAGATGGAACAGATGTATAGAATAAGGTATGGGAAGAGAGCAAGAAGTTTCCACGCATTCTCCAGGGCACCTCTCTCTCTGAATGTTCACATGTTCACCAACTCAGAAGCTCTTGGAACCCTGTCCTCTTGGGTTTTATTTTGTTTTGTTTTGTTTGAGTATAGTTGACACACAATGTTACATTAATTTCAGGTGTACCAAAGGGGCACCTGGGTGGTTCAGTCAGTTAAGCAGCTGACTCTTGATTTCAGCTCAGGCCATGATCTCAAGGTTGTAAGATCGAGCCCCACATTGGATTCTGTGCTGGACATGGAGCCCGCTTAAGATTCTTTCTCTCCTTCTGCTCCTCCCTCCTGCTTGCATGTCCACTGTCTATCTCTCTAAAAAAAAAAAAAAAAAATCAGGTGTACAACATAGTGATTTGACAAGTTTATACATTATGCCATGTTCGTCACAAGAGTTTAACTACCATCTGTCCCCATAAATTGCCACTTAATCCTATTGACTATACTCCTTATGCTGTGCCTTTTATTCCTACGATCTATTTGTTCCATAACTGGAAGATGTATCTTCCAGTTCTCTTCACCCATTTTGCCCAACTCCCACCCATCTTCTCTCTGGTAGCCATCAGTTTGTTCTCTGTATTTATAGTTCTGATTCTGCTTTTTGTCGTTTATTCATTTGTTGTTGGGTTTTGGGGTGGTTTTTTTTTTTGATTCCACATATGATTGAAATCATATGGTATTTGTCTTTCTCAGTCTGACTAACTTCACTTAGCATAATACCTTCTATGTCCATCCATGTTGTCTCAAATGGCACAATCTCATCCTTTTTATGGCTGTGTAATATTCCAGTGTGTGTGTGTGTGTGTGTGTGTGTGTAATATATATCATGTCATATTTCCATGCCCCTTCATCTACTGATGAATACTTGAGTGGCTTCCGTATCTCAGCTATTTTAATAATGCTACAATAAGCCTATATCTTTTCAGATTAGTGGGGTTTTTGGGGGTGGATATGTAAATACCCAATTTTGGAAATATTCGTATGGTATTAAGTGATATTTCTATTTTTAATTTTTGAGGTAACTCCATACTGTTTTCCATAGTGGCTGTACCAGTTTATGTTCCCACCAACAGTGCATGAGAATTCCTTTCTTTCCACATCCTCATCAGCACTCATTTCTTGTCTATTTGATTTTAGCCATTCTGGCAGGTATAAGCTGATGTCTCATTGTGGTTTTGATTTGCATTTCCCTGATGATTAGTGATATTGAGCATCTTTTCATTGTCTGTTGGCTATTTGTATGTCTTCTTCGGAAAAATGTCTATTTAGTTTCTCTGCCCATTTTTTTATTGGATTGTTTGTCTTTTTGGTGTTGATTTGTATGCATTCTCTCCATATTTTAAATATTAACACCTTATCAGATATAACATTTGCAAACATCTTCTCCCATTCAACCATTCAATACGTTGCCTTTTTGTTTTGTTCGTTGTTTCCTTCACTGTGCAAAAGCTTTTTTTATCTTGATGCAGTCCCAATAGTTAGCTTTTGTTTCCCTTGCCTTGGGAGACACATTTAGAAGAATGTTGCTATG
>PISX010013482.1:6036-46769 GCA_004024625.1 Mellivora capensis | reverse complement strand
ACTTCTTATCCAACAAAGCTCTATCCACCACCAAGAATCAGCTTAATAGAATAAACCACTTAAGGCTGAGGCTCAGAGAAAGTCAAAGACCCTACAATCTCCTTGCCTATTAAGCTTCTTAGAAGTTAGAATGCTGCTAAAGAAAGTGATATTATGGCCAAGCAAGCTACTCAGAAAGAACACAAGGATAGTAAGTTGGGAGGAGGGAGGCCAGTTTGGGGGTTTATAAGCATCTGTCGTGAATGAAAGATGATGGGGCAGCGGGTGGATCCTGAAGTGGGAGCAAAAGTAGCCAGCGTTGAGAATGGGTGCTCTTGTAGATCTTCAGGTTGAGACTAAGGAGACCGGTATTACAGAATGTGCAAAAGGGACTAGAATCTGGATAGAGAAGAAGTAATTGTTTTCTTAGGCTAAAGGGGACAACACAGCTTCACGTAAGCTCCACAGTAATCAGAGAACAAGCAAAATAAAGCCACCTACAAGAGTTCTTTCCTAAGTCACATTTCCCAATGATTTCAGGCATTCTGCCGCTTCCTTATCTTCTCCCCAATACAGCTGGCAGAGTCCACAAGCTTGCTCTCTGAAAGGCTGCCAAGGAAGAGGCCAAGAACAAGACTCACCAAACCCTTTATTCCCAAATAAAGTCCTGATGGCTCCCTGTCCTTCCCCTGGTAGGAGTTTAGCGTGGAATTCTGGTTATTTCCACCCTATGCCAGTTAGGGTAGTTAAAAGGAGGGATCATCAGATGAGCTGTAGTCTCCTCGCTCCAGTCTCCATGTAACTGGAGCCAAGAAGGCAAGAGAACATTATAGGGACCAGCTCCTTAATGTCAGTCAGGAATTTTTTTCAGCTATAGAAAGAACTGTCACAAACCGCACAAACCCGTAAGAGATCAGGGCTCATCAGTCACTGCTTCTATAATGTAATCAAGAATAGAAGCTGGGGCGAACTAGAATTTAAATAAAATTTTGAAAAAAAAGAAGAAGAAAACCCAAAACAAGAATAGAGGCAGGTGAGGGAAAGGCCTGGTCCAAGAGACTTCAAAACTGTGACAGAGTCCTTGTGATAGCGACTATGAAACCCAACATGTATTAAGGGTCTACTTTGTGCCAGGAACTATTCTTGGGACTTTATTTTGCATCTTATATGAACTCACTTACCTCCTAAAAACCCTATGAGACTGGTATTAGTGCGAGTCCTACTTTACCCCGAGGAAACTGAGGCACAGAAAGACCACACACATCTGGCCCGTCTCAGAGTTAGCTTTCTTTGAATGGCTCTGTCTGTGAAGTGCAGAGTTCCCCACCAGCAGGCTCTGGCCCACAGACAGCATGAGGAGTTAGCAGATGCTAAAACCATCTGCCCCCTCTTCCATGGAGGGGTATATCTGACAGACTCATTTTTGTTTTGTTTTGTTTTGTTTGAGATCATAACTAGAAAGTTCCAGGCAACACATTAGGGACTGAGAACAGAGATGAGTAAGATACCATTCCTACCTCAAGGAACTCACAGAGCAGTTGGGGCAAGAGAGAGGCCTGTGAGTGGGCCAAAAGAGACCTCACCTAAAGGCTGCCTCACTACAAAGGAGTCCTACAATTTCTTCCAGTGTGGACACGCCCTGGCATATAGACACGAGGTACCGAGAAGTATCTGTTGCACCATGAACATATACAAGTATTATTCTTATTACCTCACGAATTTGACCCACAATCTTTCCTCTCCTGGGGTTTTCCTCCTTCCCATTGGCTCAGCAGCCAAACTTCCTGCTTCTGAATCTCACCTCTGCTATCCCTTGCTTTTGTGACAGTGGGTATGTGCTTAAATGCTCTGGGCCTCGGTTTCCTCATCTGTAAAATGGCCATGATAACCACATCGATCTCAAAGGGATTTTATGAGGACTAAACACACGAGTACTTGTAAAGCACTCAGAACCGTGTCTAACTCATGGAAAGCACTCGAAAGGTGTTAGCTCTTCTTATTAGGAGTAGTGCTGTGTGTCTGTCTTTGCCCGCAGTCATTTCTCTTGCAATAAAAAGACTGAATTTAAATGCGTCTGGTATGGTTAGTTTAAGGAGGATAGGAAGTCTCTGGGACTAAATAGGAGGAGAACAGTTCCCCTGGGAAGTTGGGAGGAATAACCCTGGAACTTGTTAATTAAGATCTTGTTAATGAATCTGCTTGTTAATGGTCTATTAAATAATCACACAATGAAGTTTACCACACAAGTAAAGCCTTTTTCAAATGCTTGCTCTTTCCAATTCTCCTGGCTCAGCTCTGACTTCTAAAGATCTCGCCTGCCTGCGGGGCAAGTCCTTCCAAACCCTTCCAAATCTGATAGCCCTCTTTACCTCTTTACCTTGTTCTCTATACCTCCCTCGCCTGTAGAGCCTGGTTGTTGTTGCGGCCCAAGCAAGGTCTCAAGGGCAGAAAGCCCTCTTCACCTTGATTCTGCCTATCAATCCTTTGGCCAAGGCATTCTGCCTCTAAGTCAAAATATTTCCCTCCCCAAAGTAGGAATAGAGTCACGGGCCCTGGGAATTGAAAAAGAAAGGCGCTCTGAACTTTGCTGAGAAGAAAGGCAGAGGGTGAATTCGTTTCAGTGGGAATCCGGCAAAATAATATTTCGGCTCAGATGTCACAGATCCATACAGAAAGTAGCCTGCCAACCCACATCCGCAGAGTACAAAACTTTTGTCCCAAACCACCTGGGAAAATAATGCTTCAGCCTAGACCGTGGTGGGGACCACAGCCTCTCTCGTGGAGTCCGGCTGCAAGGATGGAACTGCAGGTAGGAGGGCTCCCTCTAGGTTGAACACTCAGGTACTTCATAAACCGCTTTACTCCCCCAAGACCATGCTGCTCCTTAGACAGATGCTCCCAGAAGGGGAAGAACGCATTATACAGGGTATGGGTACGTGTTATCTGTGGTCTGTGTGCTCGTGTGCCATTTTTACGGTAACTTTTGGATGACAAAACACATCTGTGTTATCTTTCCTGATTCAACAACCCTGTAAAGGAGGGCGAGGATTGTTTGCCACCTTTCATTTTATATATGAGGCTCTGGGGCTCACAGAGACGGGCGGACCCAAAGGTACACAGCTCATAAATGAGAAGCTGGAGCTTCTGGCTCTGGGCTCTTGGCCTGTCGCTGAGCTGTTTCCAAAGCCTCTATTTCTAGTCATCACTTCCCACTTGTCCATGTGCCAGGGGCTGCCCAGCCCAGCGGTGGATCCCGCGTGGTCCTTCAGACTATGTCAAAGCGGGTAGAGCCAGCTGGCAACGCTCAGCATAACTCAGTCGAGGAAACAGTGACCCTGCGTTCACGTATTCTCACAACAAATATTTACTGAGCCAGGTGCTACAGGAGGAGAAACACTGGGTAGAGTCACATAAGAAGACAGACTGGGCCTGTGGAGGAGCGGCAATTAGGCAAATAATTACAATACAGTGTGATGAGTGTTTTAAAAGGGGAGAGTAGGTCCAGAAAGGGACACCACCCCGAGTCCATGAGCAAAATAGATGAGAGCATCAGCTCGTGCGCAGGTGCCTGGACCACCAGAAGCTCGTGGTTCGCTGAACCTTCCATCCACCCGCAGCTGTGCCCACAAGGGTTAAAGCTTGCAGCAGACAGCCAATCTGCAGGTGCTGGTGACTAATACAGCTTCTGAGAGATTCCTCTAACCCTCCAACCCACCAGGAACCCTTATTTCTTTACAAATGAGCATTTTAGCATAAGAAGAAAGCTTAAGGGCTGGGGAAGAGGAGAGAGGAGGCTGGCCTAACCCCTCTCTAGCCCCAACTCGGCAGCATAACAGCAGTAAGCAGCCAAGCTGGCTGGAGCCCAAGAAGTACCAAAGTGCGCATGGCTCTCTCACATCTGGCTAAGCACCGCGAGCCCCTCCACTGGGCCACCTTACAGCTACTATACTGCACCAAGAAAGGGGCGGTCTGAGCACGTACCATCAGCTGGTCAGCAATAAGGGAGGAAAAGTGAAATAACTCAAGGAGGAGCAAGGGCCAAGGGGGCAACTAGAGGCAGTTGGACGGATCCCACCCATAACAGGAGACTGGAGAAGAAAGACACTGTCTTACGCAGAGGCTATATCTTCACTCTTACCACTCCGGGCTTCTGGGTGGAAGCCCAGCTCTTCCCCCTCTGCTTGCCTATACTGACTCCCCTTCCTCCAAAGCTGTTCTCCTTGGTGAGATCTTCCCTCTGAGACTGTTACCCTTGGTGAGTGACTCATACACTTTAAAGAATCTAAGAATGGCCTGCCTGCTAAATATACAGATTTCCAGGTCACATTTCCTGTGATTCTGATTAGGAGGCCTGGAGTGGGCCCTGGGAATCTGCATTATAGGTAATAATCCCTCACCCCAAAACCCGCCCCCCCTCCCCCCCGCACCAACAGTAGTGGTAGGGAAGTTGGTGGTCCTTAAATCACATTTTAAGAAGTGCACCTTTGGGAATGACTCCCCCTGAGATCCCAGAGCCCCTGCTGTCTGTTATTTTATATCATCATTTCTTTTTTCATATATACATCCTAGCCACTCACCTTAACCATAGGCCCACAAGAAGAGGAAGTATCATCTACTTTTTTGACTCCTCTGCAAACAGCCCTGAGCACTGAGCTCTACAGGAAATGCTGTGGCTGTTGAGTGATGACCACGATAAGAGGCCAGGGGAAGGAAAACCACAACAGGGATGGCAGAGTACCGAGGCCCTGGCTGGAGGGAACTGTTTTTAGTATGCCTACGTGTGCCAGGCTGGAACAACAGTTTGCCTTGCTTTTATTTTTTCCTTCTTCAATAATCTTGGCACTACATGCCTAACCTCCCTCATGAAAGTCATGCTTGAACAAAGCACCTCCCATAGGAAACGTTGCCAAGAAATCCTGCCAAGAATCCTGGGTGCTGTGTGGCTTAGTTTAACAGTCAGGAATGACTTTAGACCTTGAGACTTATCGGATCTCTGTGCAAGCAGAGTATACAGCTGAGCATCAACTTGAGTAAAAAGACCAGGGCCCTTGAAACATCTTCAAGGGTAATGGTCTTCCATATTCAACAAATATTTCCTGAGTATTTTGTACCAAGCATGGTTCTGGGTATTCACGGGTCTTAAGATATCATATATCATTACAAAGTATTTTATAGTGACTTATCTCTAGAAAGTTACTTTTGTTTTGTTTTGTTTTGTAATAGGGAAGGAAAATGAAAAAATGGCAACCTACTGAATGAGAGAAGATACATGCAAGTGATGTATCTGATAAGGGGTTAATATCCAAAATATGTAAAGAACTTATACAACTCAATACAAAACCATAAATAATCCAATTAAGAATGGGCAGAGCACCGAACAGACTTTTTTCCAAAGATGACATACAGATGGCCAACGGACACATGATAAGATTCTCAACACCACTAATCATCAGGGTAATGCAAATCAAAACCACAGTGAGATACTACCTTACACTTGTCCAAAGGCTACAATCAAAACCACAGAAAGTAACAAGTGTTGGCGAGGATGTGGAGGAAAAGAGCACAGCTGGTAGGAATACGAATTGGCGCAGCCACTGTGGAAAACAGTATGGGGTATTCTCAAAAAATTAAAACTAGAATTACTGTAGGATCCAAGAATTTCACTAGTGGGTATTTACCCAAAGAAAATGAAAACACTAGTTCAAACAGATATATGCACCCCTATATTTATTGCAGCATTATTTATAATAGCCAAGATATGGAAGCAGCCCAAGTGTCCATCCGTAGATGCATGGACAAAGAAGATGCGGCTACATATATTACAATGGAATATAACTCAGTCATAAAAAAGAATGAGATCTTGCCATGTGCAGCAACATGGAGGGACCTAGAGGGCATAATGTTAAGTCAGTCCACTCATATGTGGAGTTCAAGAAACAAAACAAAGGGAAAAAAGAGAGCAAAAAACAGACTCCTTTTTTTTTTTTTTTTTAAGATTTTACTTATTAATTGAGAGAGAGAGCGAGAGGGGAGAGGTCAGAGGGAGAAGCAGACTCCCTGCTCAGCAGGGAGCCCAATGTGGGACTCCATCCCAGGACTCCAGGATCATGACCTGAGCCGAAGGCAGTTGCTTAACCAACTGAGCCACCCAGGCACCCCAAACAGACTCTTAAATACAGAGAATAAACTAGTGGTTGCCAGAGGGGAGGAGAGTGGGGGGATGGGTGGAACAGGTGAAGGGGATTAAAAGGACACTTATCTTGATGAGCACTGAGTAATGTACAGAATTGCTGGATCATTATACTGTATGCCTGAAACCAATGCTTCTACTACTCTATGTTAGTTATCTCCTCCCTCTACTACTCTATGTTAACTATACTTCAACAAAACAGACAAAACAAGAGAAAGTTACTTTAAAAACAAGACCCTATATGATGTTCGGCTTCAGAAGTATATAAGCATTAAAGGAATGTTCTCAGGAACACCTGCCTATAGGATGAAGTACTATAGAGATCCGAGGTCATGCCTCAGGTCCTGGCAGACAGAAATTCTATTTTTCCTTTATCATAAGCAGTCCTTGGCAGCTCTGGAGTTCTTTCTTCCACTCTCAGATGCTATACTTTGTCCATAAAGGCAAACTGCCACACCTAGCCCTTTTGAATAAAGTAATTCCTTCTTGATGTCCAGATACCAGCTTAAAGGTCACTCGCTCCAGAAAGTTATCACACTCACAGACTAGATTAGGTGCTCCAGCTTCTAATCCCGTGGCATTTTATACTTCCCCTATTGTACTATTCACAACATCCGGCAATTGCTTGCTAAACTTTAAGCTACAGTAAGGCAGGGACTGTAAATAATCTGCCTTGCTCATCATTGTATTCCCAGCGCTTAGCATAACACCAGGAACAATGCAGGTACTTAGTAAATACTGATTGAATAATTACATGAATTAATGAGTACATCATATTAGCAAGATGGAAACTGAATCATGCCTCATGTACTCTGCCAGTTTTATCCATAATACACCAATAAACACCTAAGATAAGCAGCAGTGTTTCTTCTGTGGGGCCAGCACAGTATGAAGGCAGAGCTGAGGCTCAGAGGATCACCCCAATACAGACTCCAGGAGGCACTTCCATGACCAAAGGATGAATATAATGCTCCAAAGTCAATATAATATCACTAAGAGCCCGAGAGTTAAATCAGCCATAAGCCACAACGCCAGCCCTGTCACAGACTTGACAGTAAGATCTCTCTTTCAAGTCATTCAACTTCTCCTAGACCCAGCTTTCTCACGAAGAGGGTATTGGGCCCTTCAGCAGCAAGGACCCTCTTTAAATAAAGAACAAGTGATGGTAAGAAGCTACTTACACTGTGATGGGAAGTTGGAAGAAGAGGGCAGCTCTGGCAATGAGGCATCGCTGCAGTTAGGAAAGGGTTAAGCCCAAACGTCTGTCTGGGATCTCTTACCAGTAAATCAGCCTTGACTGCTGCTCAGGCTGAATGAAGCCCCACCAGGTTGGCCTGTCAGGAAGGAAGCCCATGCGTCCAGACTTTTGTTGTTCTAAGGATTTTTTTTTTTTTTTTTTTTTTAAATTTTACTGCTCAGGAAGGAAGACAAAGCCTAGGCTCTAACTGCAGTCCCTGCTGATTCCTTACCCCAGCGCGCACTACTGCCTTCACCTCCCTATCGACCTCTTGGGTCCAACTCTTCTCTTTTCTGGAATTCCTTCCTTCCATTGACTTTGGCATTGGGGCCTAAATCTCAGACTTCCCCCCTTCTTTAACAACTCAAAATTAAGAATGGTGAGCATTTCCCTTCCTACCTCCTGTACACCTTTGTGACTCTATGTGGAAAGGACTGGGGATAGGGTGAGAGGAGAAGTGGGTGCTCTTCACCACGAACACGGACCTGAACCCCTTCTCTGCAACAGAACCATGAAGGACCTGACAAGGATTGAGGTGTCGGCCTCAATTGGCTGCCAATGGCTATTTCTGCTACATATGTATGTGAACAGGAGACTTTTCAAATCCAAGCCACTGTATTTAAATAATAGACTCAAATCGAAGGTCCTCAGGCAAAAGGTCAGTCTTGCCCACTCCCATCCCCCTACTCTCCACCTCTCCCACTGACATGCAGAATCATTCTCTGATGTTCCCAAGCCCCATGGGGCTTTCTTTCTACAAAGAAGAAAACACTGAGTTTATTTGTGCACTCAGGGTAATGGACAGCCCTCTTTTACTCCTAGGAAAATGCACACAGACACCATGGAAGAGGCCTGTCCCCGCCCAACCCTGCCCTCCCCTTCCCCTGCTAATCCCGCCCCAGCAGCTCCCCCAGCTCAGTCCTGCTGCTGTATTTCTCTCCTGACCTACAAGCCCCCTTCAAGCCCTGTCCTAAGCCTCCCCCAAGCAGAGACAATCCATCATGCTATGGGACTGTGACACACACAGATGGGGGAAGGTTCACAGATTTCTCTCACATAGGCAAGAGGGTAAAAGTGCCTGTATAACTTAAAATCTAGGGACATACTAGAAACTCTGGGACTTTGCATTCTAATACTAGTCAAATACCATTACAGAAAATCTGATTACATGTAGCTCAAATCTCTACCACACACAAATCCTAATGGTCCATTTGTTTCAAATGATATCTGATAATACAAAGTTCCAGAATAAGAAAATATGATGAGATCTGGCTTCTCTGACCTGGGCCACTGCCTTGATACCTAACTAACCCTGGTCAGGTTGCTTCCTGACTCAGACTGGGTTTCTTTAACTCTAATATTGCCTTGCTTCTAAATAAAATGAAGGGAGAAAGAGGTCAGAGGGCCACCAGGGCTAATCATGGTGGATGGGTAATAATGAAGGGAGGTGAAGCAGATGGGTATTGCAGAAAAGGGCTCTGAGACTTTCTCTCTCCTTTTTCCATATTCCATAAGGCACGAGTGTGTGAGAGGATCCTACATACATGCCAGTTGTTAATGACCCTGTGTTTGGCTACATCAGTGCTTCTAACCATGAAGATTATACCACCAGATTATCCTTGAAATAAATCATTAGGTATTGAATGCTTAGTTTGTCTGAGGTACTGTTCCAAGCATTAGCTGTGTACTTAATCTCATTCAGTCCTTCACAACAGCTCTTTAAGTTGTATAATTCCCATTTTACAGGTGAGAATACCGAGGCCCAGAAAGGTCAGGTAATTTGCCTAGGATCACTGAGAAAGTAAGTTAGAGGGTCAGGATCTTACTCCAGAGGCTGAACTCCTAACTACTGTGTCATACATACTGTCTTCCCACCTTTGATCTGAAACATTTTCAAGTTGAGGCTCCAAAAGGGTAAATGCAACATTTATTCCTCTCACAGGTATTTATTCTGCTAGGCCACTCTGACTTGGTATAAGTCACACTCCAAAAAGCAAAGACCAAATGAGAGCACTCTAGGATTAGCGAGCACCTAAAGGCGAGTCATACACCTGAAAATAAAGCAAAGATCTGTCCAGGACTGGCCCTTGCTCCCTCCCTACAGCTTTTGCACTGTCTGCTGCTCTAAGACGGATGCAAAGCCGTAAGTCTCAGCCTGCAAATGAATTTCAGTGGAAAAAGACAACCCTCATCTGGTGAGTCACACTCAGGCTTACTGGGCTTGATTTCTCATGAGACTGTACCAAAAGGTCCTTTCCTTACACATACAGCTCTAGACTTTCCTGCAGCTCTGCGTCTGCTGAACAGAATGTGCTGGATGCAGCACCATGTCTTTCCCCCAAAAACACAACTTTCATTTCCCCTAGGTCATCTTCAATCAGAACACATTCCACAGGGAAGATTGACGGTCAAATGTCTGAATTGCCAGATGGTTATGTGTGTCTACAAAACCTCCACATCACTTGTCTGTTTCCAGCTTCACCCAGGACCTGGGTAGGAACTTGTTTTTTTTTAAATACACATCAAAAGCAGATCAGCATTTGTGGACACCATGATAGGGGATGTAATGCTGTGAGAAAACATTTGGGAAGGGGATAGCCTCTGAGCTTAGGTTCCTAGAGTGTTAGGTGAGAAAAGCAAATTTTGAATTATTTTTTAAGCTAGGAAAGATTCTTTTGGTACCCCAAATAATCAATACGTCTATAGCTGAGAACGGCAATTTCACATATCTCTTGAAAAACTCCCTACCTACTTTTATCATTATTAAACCTCAAGGCGTAAATAAATTCTTCTTTTCTTCCCTCCAACCTCTACACCTTTGGGATGGAATAGTCTAATAGATATTACTCAGTGCAATGCCAAAGAGTGGCAAACAGATGAAAACTTGGGAGAAAAACTAGGTTATAATCACCACCATTAATTTATTCAATACTCAACTAACACTGAACCCTTCGATGTGATTGGCACCAATGTCTCCCCAAATTTTTTTAGCACTAAAACTAAACTGTGCTTAAGATTATAGAAAAAACCTAATCCATTGGGTAAAAAATGGAAGGGAATGAATTCCTCCTGTTTACTCAGCATCTGCCAGGTTTACTTATTCATACCACAGCCTATCATTTCTCCAGGCCTAAACCCATAGTCCCAAATCAGGATCTTTTCCTGTTAAAGGCCTAAGAGAAAGACTAAGTAGGTGAAAGTTCTTTTGCAGAAAATTCTCCTCCTTGCCCAAAAAAAGAGATATTTACAGATTCCCACCCACAGCACAGACTTGCAGGTTCTATTCAGCCACAAACGTCACAATTTAAATGGTATTTTTTAAACGTGAAGGCATTTTAGCTGCTATATGGCAATAAGTTATCCTCAAGTCTGCAGTTCATCTGTCGTTAGGGGGGGAAGTGGCACTGAGAAATGCTGTTAAACTGTTGGAAGAGAATATTCAAATCCAAAGATTATTGTAATTTTGGTGTTACAATTGTGTAGGCTTTACACTTAAAATGTATCATCACTCCAAATCCCAAGTATTTATAAAGAGTACATTCCAACATGTATGCTGATATTTATTGACCAGATGGACGTGGTTAATAAGACTTAAACATATGAAAAACCATTATGAATATATAACTATTAAATGTATTGTCACTCCAACTGCCGAGTATTTACAAATAATACATTTCAATGTGTGCTAATATTTATTAACCAGATGGATGTAGCTAACAAAGGTTAAAAATAAGAAAAACTAATATAAAAATATAATTCTGTTTTTTCAGTTTCCTCTTCTGCCTAATGAGGAAAGGGGATGGGGAGGGAGAGCAACTTTTGTTATTAGGATACAATGTGTGTTTTTTGTTTTCAAACAAAAAAGGGCCACCAAAAAATCAACCTGGGGCCGCTGACCGGAAGGCAGCCCCGGAAAACTTCCCGTGGGAAGAGTTCCAGAAATTGCCTGGACTTTAACAAGCCCCGCTGTGCTGGCTGAGAGCCTCAGACGGTCCGAGGCGACCGAGACTCGCCTCGCCCGAAAACCAGCCATCCTGCGGATTCACGAACCCCAGGACTTGGGAAACATTCCCCGGAACGTTTTACAAATTTAAAAAGCAAGACGGGGAAACATTTCGAATCTACACGAGAAACCTCAAAGTCCTCGGCTGCCGAGGGAAAAGCTAGCACCAGATGCGCGTGTACACACGTCGGTCCTCCCGGACGCGCCCCCGCGCCCTCCTCCTCTCACCCCCCCACCCCCTCGCCGCGCGCTGGCCGCCCGCGCGGGGTCCCCTCGCCTACTCACACAGCCACGCGCTCACCTGCACCTCCCGCCCCGTCCCCCATCAGCCCGACCCCCCGCGTGGGCGTGCCCCCCCCGGGGGGTCACACTTGCTCCCTTGTCCCCTCACCCCGTCCCCACTCTCCCTCTGCGGCTGGGACTACAGGACAGGAAACCGACCCAGGGCTCGGTTCCTAGTAAGCCCTGGGGCCGCGGGACATGGAGGGCGGGGCGGGGCGGGGCGGGGGTGGGGGACCAGGCCCGCCCGCGGGTCCCCGGCACAGACGGGGTCGGCGCGGGTCTCGCCCGGCCCTGGGGCAGCGCCCAGAGTTCTCCCGCTGCCTCCGAGTCCAGCCGAGCGACGGCGAGGTCGCCAACATTTCTGAAACCACTTGAAAGCATCTCGGTGGCGGAGGCTGGGGGGTCCTTTCCAAGGAAGCCAACGGTGCCCGCTCTGTGGTCCTTCCTTCCCCTGGCCGGGCCTCGCGCCTCTCCGCGCCCCCTCCCCCAAACGATCAATTACCAGCCACCCTTCTGCGGGGAGCGGCGAGGGGCTGGCTGGCTGCCGCGAGGAAACGGCAGCCCGGATCACTTCTGCATGACAATTGATGGGAGGGAGGGCGCGAGGCGAGGAGGGAGGACGGCTGCGGTGTCCGTTTTCTCACCATGGTGATTAGGCATTCCGGCCGCGCGAGGAAGCAGCCGCCGACTAGAGCTGCGCGGCGTGGAGCGAGGACAGGGGAAGAGAGCGAGAGCGGGAGCGAGCCCAGCCGCCGGGTGGGCGGCGGGCGAGCGGCGCGCTGAGCCAAGCCAAGCCAGGCCAGATGGCTCTGCAGCCATCAGGGACTGCTCCCGTCCAGCCCGGCCCCACTTTAGCTGTGCAAACATTTCTTTATCCCAACAAGACAATTAAACCCGGCAGCATGAAAAGGAGTCTCCATGACTGTGCTGGGAGTGAACAACCAGAAACAACCACACATTACAGGAGTTCTTGCCCTCCACCCCCAGGGAGAGGAGAAAAGGAGCTGCGGGAGAAATCTGGGAGCAGCTAAGGGATAACTGGGCTAGTTGTCGGCGGTGGGTATGGAAGGAGCCATCAGACCCATCTCTCCTGGCGTTCTGCTGGCCCTTCCAATGTGGTCATCTGCTCCAGCTACAATCCAGAAGTTGAGCCTGGGGACCTGACAACTGTCCCAAACATCTTCCCCAGTGACAGCAGTTTTCCTAAAACCCCAGCTTAGGATCCCTGGCCACTCCAGTCCCAGGGCCCTTGGGAAGAATCCCCCTTAATACCACCCTCATGATGTAGCCAGGACTCCTCATTCCAGACTGCCCTTGGGCGTATGTGGGCTCAGCTGATCTGTGAAGACACAGGGTCTTCGATGATACATGACACATTATCTGGGTACAAATACCATTGCCTACTCTTGGCTCAAGAAGGACTTTTCAAATACATCAAAGATGAGAGCAAAATAGAACATCCAGGAATGCTGTAAGCCACCTGGTTTCCTGCCTACCTGTGAATCTGCCTGACACAGGGAAGGGCCAAGGAAACAGGGCCACTGCAGGGTCAATGCCCAGTGCCTGTCCCTGAGGTGAATCAGAAGCCTGGGGCCAGTCATTGCTCCAACTGGGACAGTTCTGGTTCCTCTCAGCCCTCTGGTGAGCATGCATACTAGCCAACTCCAATTTGGGCGGACTGAGTAGAATGACTGGCAGGCTGGTTCCCCACCACCACCACCCCAACACAAAAAAACCTGCATCACCCAGGCAGGAATCTGGGCACAGGGGTGGCCAACAGAGCACAACAAGGAAATGCACATGGTAAGAGCCAGGGTGCTAAGGGGCTAATAAATGTATAGATTCTAGCACAAGGCAGCAGACAATACTTATCTTCCCTTTTGTTGTAAAGTTTCCTTAATGAGGAAATGTTTATTTTAAAAGCCCTGGGAAACATATCTGAAGACACTTCATATGTAAGACACACGTGGACTATTCATAATTGGTCCATAAATTTTAGCATCATTTCCCTGGACAAGAAGCCTTGGAGACTGGTTCAGGGAGTGACAATAAACAGGAGTTACCTCAGTTCCCTTCCTGGGGAATTACACATCCTCCATGAACGGCTTCTCACAAAACACTTCTCCCTTTCTCCAGGGCAAATAAGTCAGTCCTGACGAGTCAAGGCTTCTTTTTTCCATAGAACCCAACACCTACCTCACGAATCACCTGTGATGCCAGGTAGGTGAACAAGGAAGCAAACCGGAAATCATCTACTAGGAGAGACAACACTTTACCCAAATAGCTACAACTTAGGTCTACAAAAATGCATATTTAATTGCAAAAGAAAGCCTGCCTATCGGCACCCAGATTTAAGGAAAGAACACGTGTGCATTACACCATGTCTGCAGGCCCCTCTTTCAAATGCGCTCACATGTGGACATATCTGCATATGGATGCAGTGTGTGAGCAGGGGGGTGGCTGCCACAGTAAAAACTGTCAGTGTTTCCATTGTAAAACTGATTTTTCATTGACCTAAAACTCAGTCATAAAACTTCTACTCTAAGTAAAGGACACACACACACACACACACACACACCCCCATACTCAGTTCCCACCCCGGGGGAAAAAAAACCCTAAAGCTAAGTGCCTATTTAGAAGTTTTACTGTTGTATTTAATTAAGACTTTTTTTTTTTTTACATTTTATGAGAAAAATTTATTTATAAGAAGAGAACTGAAGAATAAGTCAACCACATCAGAAATTAACTCTAAATTTTAAGAATAAAAAACTAGAATATACCTGGTTAATTTTGGCAATCTGACCAAAAGTCACTGCATCCTATTACTTTGCTCTTTTGAACACTTTCTATCCTCTCTCTTCTGGCCTCCCCATCCCCCCCTCACTGCCCCAGCTGCTCCTTAAGCTCTCCCTTTGGAAGCAGTCTTGTACACTGTCACTCGATTATCTGAGAAATATTACTTATTTCAAAACGGTTCTGTAGGGAGGACCTGAAAGGCATCTAGTGGGAATAATCAGGCCTTCTAACGGCCCTTAAATATGTATTTACATAAAACAGACCATAAATATTCCGACACACGTCGGCATATGACAGGAGCCAAGAAAGCTGCTGCTGACTTTGTCACAGTGCCTCTTCAACCCTTCCCTACAGAAAAATGTTTCTCCCGCCTTCCAAAAACTCAAAATCAAAAGCACAAACGCTCCCCAGTACAACCCTGCAAAGCCTGCTCTGCCCCCTAAGGAAAGAAAAGGAGGAAGAAACCCAGACCCAGGGCCATCACAGGCTAAGAGGCTCCTCTTCACTTGGCACCTTTGTTTCTTGTTAAAGATCAGTCACTAATGGAACTCTAAGTAATACTGTGGGTGTGCAAACATCCTACACTCATAGACACCCCTATAGGTTTTTTGTTTGCGTAAGAGAAAAAAAAGGAAGACAAAATACTCTCGAAAGAAAGAATATTTTAAGCAAATAAAAGGGGAAAGGGTTCCCATTTCTGCAGCACTACAATTTGAAATAAAGAAGTTTCCCCACCCTTCTGATCAGAATCTCATTAATTTCAAGGTCAGAATTCCATTTCACTTTGGGAGATAGACTCATTTAATTTTTCTCCACCCAGGCGTATTCCTGTGTGAGGGAGCCATCTCCATGGGGAATGGCACCACCACACAATGCAAACCAGGCAAACAGAAGAGTTATGGCTTTGACACTCGGAGGGGGGAATGGATAGCCACATCTATGAGTTCTGACTTGACTAACAAGCTTCCTCCTGCTCTGGGGGTCTGACACAGGTTTGGGCTAAAAAGAGAGAAAAACGGAGACCAGCCATATCTGCTGGGAGAGAAGAAAGGAATCTTGATCTCCAGATGTTACTTGGCAGCATGTTAAGTTTGAGAGGATTTCATCTTCGACTTGTATTTGGAGCAAAAAGGGGGGCAGAATCACCCAGGCCAGCTTTAGCCAAAGGTCAGAGGACAGCTCACCTTGATGGCTTGCCCACTGACAAATGAAAACTGCACTGAAGTAAAACACAACAGACCCACAAGACACCAGTGTGTCCTGCAGGTATACTGGGAAAGCAGGATGGTAATGCATGCATCAGCTGTACACAAGGGGAGACGATGGAAGAGGGGCCCAAGCGAAGTGGGAGAACACATGGGCACTTGTGTTAGCAGCTTCTCCCTGAAGTGGGGAGGTCTCCGGCTTACAGACGCTGACATAAAAGACACACTTGCAACATATTTCAAAACCAAAGAGCGATGGATTTACAAGGCAGGTTGATTTTATGATGACTTTTATTGAAAAGGTACGCTGGGTTTAGGCAGATGCCTTTTAGTGCAGGAAAGTTAACACAGTGCCTAATTCAAGGAGACAGCCTGAGGAAGCAGTGCCGACAGGGGAGAGAGCTGCAATGTCTCTATTACTCTCCTCGGCATCATAAAGAGAAGAGAAAAAAAAATGGTATTCGTGTTGGTGGTTATGGAGAGGACAGGAGCACAAAAAAAAAAAAAAGAAAGAAAGAGGAGAAAGCAAACCTCAGATGTAGTTTTCTTAAGAAAATAAAATGAAGCAAATCTTAGAACAAAGGGTTGGGTGGAAAAACACCCTCAGTTCATAAATTCTCACCAGGCTTGAAGAAAACTGCTCTGCCTACCCACAGCCCAAAAGCGTCAGAATTCTCTGACTCTATTAGATTCTATTAGATTCTCTGATTCTATTAGAGGAGAAGATTGCAGGGTTCAGCACTCCTGGTCTACAAGTTCCAAATAAAGGCTTGGTTCCAACTATTAGCAAGGGTCGCCAAAGCTCAACGAGGCACTGGGAGAACACAAGAAAGCTGTACCATAAGCAGAAATTAATAATAGTTGTGAACATCAAATATGGAATAGTCACACAGGTCAACCGTGTCTAGTCCTAAAAGTGAGCCCCAGGATAAGCATCCAGCAAACCTGTTAAATCCCAAGAGAAGTCGGCTTTCTAGCCTTGCGATCGCAAGGAAAACACAGCTGTTTGAAATGCTTTATGGTGACTGACGACACCTTTGTCCTTCTCTGAAAAATAGCCTGATGTGGACACAGGCTGAGAGTTGGGAAAATAAAATCACGTGGAGTCCACTGGATGTGATACAATGGAAAAGCTAAAAAATAATGTCAAGATCAGAGAAATATAATGAGGATAGCAAAGAGAGGAGGGATGGACAAGTTTCTTCAGGCCCCCCAAATATCCTAGGAACCTATGCTTTCTAATAAAATGACATTTGCTCCCGTATACATATGGCACCCCTCTTCATTCCAGAGTGAGCCCCCAGAGAATAAGCCAATCATGCCCTGGGGAGAGGCAGCTTGGAGGCCAACTTGCCTCTGGCTACCATCAGAAAAACATGTCCTCCCGGAACTGTCAATGCTCATCGACAAGAGACAAGTAAATGTTAGCACTCCGCAGCCACCAAGTGGGAAGGAGCCAGCCCTCCCTATTCCTAGGAGCATGAAAACTGCCACCGACCTGTTGAACACTACTGTGAGGCAGGGCTTGCTGGGAGTAGGGAAGGCTCGCACCAAAGTACTTACATCTGTCATTCCGATCCTCTGGGCTAGAAGAGGCTTCCCGATCCGAAATGAGGCCAGAGACAGCAAAAATCTTCTTCCCAGTATCATCAACCTTAAGTGAACCGGGGGAGCTAGATGGCAGCTGTGTCCCAAAGTCATATTCCTTGCCATCTGCATCTGAGAAGCGCAAGTGGGGAGACTCTGTGTCATGGCAGTTCTTAAGTCGCTTGGCCGGCGTAAAGGCTGACTGGTAACTCTCGCGGTCCTCAGTGGAAGCGAAGGGACGGAAAGCCCCCACTCCACTATGATTCAGCATGCTGATTGGGGTGCAATCTAGATTTGGGGGAGCAAACTGAGGGTGGAGATGCAGTAAAGAAGGGGGAAAATCACGATTGGCAAAAGTGCCGGGCACCCCACCTTGCCGATGGTACATAGAGGCAAAGGTGTAGGAACCGTTGGTGAAGGGAATATGCACATCCTTGTCTACTGAGACAGGTACACCAAAGGGTCGTGGCTGCTGACAAGGGATGGAAGCATCGCGGCTGGCCTCAGCCGTGGACGCCAGGACCATCAGTGCTGGGGATGCCAGCGGGTTGGGGAGGTAGGATGAGTTCTCCATCTTGAAGGCTGCCCGGTGTAAGTCCATCGGAGTCTCTTTCTATGGCTGGTGTCACACGAGAAGCAGTCTTCCCTGGGAGGGAGGCCGAGTGGCACCTTGGATCAGGGCAGGGAATATTACTGGGGAATCATCCCCTTCTAAGACCTGCGGAAACAGCGAAGAGAAGAAAAGAGGGGGGAGGAAGGTCAGGGGGAGGAAAAAAAGGGAAACCCCAAGTGATCGAAACACCATCCTTCTGGCTTACAGATGCTCGGGCAAGAGACACCAGAGGCTTTAGGAGCCAGTGGGCAGCAGCATCAGACCATTTTCATTCAGGAAAATCAATAGACAACTTACTGTGATGTACGCGTAGCTGACTTTGGTCCCTACACGTTCCGGGTGAAATGCGCCTGAGCCCAGCAAAAGAAAAAAAAATCATAAAACCTCCAAATACAATATTCCCTGAGCAAATGAGCTTTGGAAGGCCAAGGCACCCAGAAGATTAGGTGGGGTCTCTATTTTAAAGGGTTTCCACCTGCACACACCACTCATGGCAGGCCTGATGTTCAAACAGAGGCGAGGTTCTACCTAGGTGACCCCCCACAAACACATTCTCTCTTCATCTCCCCCGACAACGCCCCGGTGCTGAAAAATTCCTAAATCAAGCACATCTAGACCATCTGTACATGCTAGTTGGTACGAATTGTACGTGTGGATAAATCACACACATTGGCACATACATCAACACATATCTTCATGTATCATTTAAAGCTGTTTCCAGAAAGAAGTGCAATGTGAAGAGACAACAGCAATATTATTTTTGATGCACACCTCTCTCTAATCATACAGGTTTTCTCTTTCCTGAGAAGGAACAAAACCTTCATCAGTAAAATGCCTGGCATCTCTGACAATATTTAACACCATAATGGGTGCCTTTGGCATATGTTCTCTAGAAGCGGCTGTCTTCCAGGGGCAGCAAAGAACGGATCGGTAATTTTAGTTACTAATGCACTCACTCTTAAGTAGATTTGTAAACAGCCTTGAATTTGCCATTAACATTTGGAACAAAATGTTAACAAAATTTCTGACTTATTTTGCTCTGCTTATTGGCCCGGTCACAGTTGTTGTCTGATAAAGGCCCATGGAAAAATCTGGAGTTCGGAGAGACTTCCTTCAATTTCCCTTTTAAATTTAGGTTGTACATCTCCATAGCCACTGATTCCATTTCAAAATTTATTTTGAGTAGGGGGTTGGGGGAGTGGGAGAAGGGCTATATATCAAAAGTCAGGATAACATAAGATGAACACTAGAATTTATTAGCTTCAAAAATACACACTAGACAGAAACTTAATGAAACTCAAAGTGTAACCAAAAATCACCATCTGCTACAAATTATCACCTTTAAATTGAGAGTCATAGCTCAAATAAGAATTTACCCCCTCCCTTTAGGGAAAAAAAAAACACACAAAACACCTAGATAATGGAGTATCTTTGACATTCCCTCAACTAGAGAATCCTCAGTTAAACTGTAGATGAATCCCCTTGGCTTAATGCAGTGCAAAGAGAGTATTTCCTTCTCTCATCCTGTAGCAGACGTGTCAATGACTGTTATTAATTGGGAAGATGAGTGCACACCATCAGACTGCTTCCTCATTTGGCATCTCTCCTTATAGACATCATTGCTAAATTACCAGATTATGTATCTCACATTAACGGATTTTTCTCTCTTCCAAATTTTAAATAACTTTCCTGTCAAGTTATAGCAGCTCAGGGAATGATCTGCCAAGGACAGCCAGTTAGCCTGACAAGCCTGGTCTGGGAATCCTGTTCTTGGCTGTTTCCAAGTCAGATTAATGGTCACACAACATGGATGCTCTAAAAGTGGGTCTAGGGCTGTTCCCAGGGTTCTAAGCAGCTCTTCATAACAAAAATAACTAACTACTTGTCTCTCAACAAGGAATATCACATGGGGCAAGCAGGAGAAAAGGACAAATAATACACTGCAGGTGGGGGGTGAAGGGTGGAATGTTTTCCCCCCAAATAACCAACTGCCCAGAGAATTCACTTTCTATTTTTACTTCCTGGATCACCTCATTATGTTAAATGAGTTTCATAAATTAGCAATCTGGTGACAGCACCGGACACTCCAACAGAACGCGGTGAATCACTCAAACCTGGTTATTCATTTGAAACTTCATTATACTGAAAATAAATCAACAATATTTTTCCAGGCCACATCTCTTTTACTCCACTGTGTGGGCGTTGGTCTCTGTGGGGGGAGGGGGTGTGTGTGTGTGTGTGTGTGTGTGTGTTTTCCTTCTTACCCCCTCCTCACATTAACAACTTGTATAGATGGGGCTTCAGCAGACCACAGTCATTATGAAAATCTATAGTTAATACACTCCCAATGTCAAAATGTCATGGGTTTAAACACAGAACCCAAAATAAGAAAACTAACTGACCCTCTTAATTAAAAAAATATGGATTGTAAGATAATCAGCTTGATGGAGCATTTGGGTGACTGTAAAGAACCAGGCAAAGGGAAAGTAAGTAACTGTTACTTTTCTGCCTCTATGCTGATTTTTTTTAATTTAGCACTTCGTGCAAATCCAGATTAAAATAACTCCAGCTATTGATCCAAGCAGTGGAATTGACATTAATTTTAGTTCACTTCTCACTTTGCAAAGGGATCAATAGGAAGTAATAACAGCTGACATCCCCGCTGAAAGGAGGAGAAAGAAGGGCTGAAGACAGAAATCGAAAAGCAACCAAATAAATCATCAGCTACTTTTCCACGGCATCAGACAAACTCCAAACAGATTGCAAAAAGTCTTTGTTGAATTAACTAAACAAGGAGGAGGGATCAATCCACGAAGCTAAATAAATTGTCTGGCAGGCAGTAAGGTTGGACGGGGGGACCAGCAAATATTGAGTTTTAAAATTTTCAAATCCTTGACGTGATGGGTTTGGTTCAGGTCCGTATGTGTGGGAGTTTGTTTGTTAAATCACACACCCGACCCCGGTTTAAAGTGATTACAAAACGCCAGCTAACTGAATAATTAGTGAGATTACTAATTGCGTGGTTAAACATGCCAGAACCAAGACAAACGAAACGAAGAAACTGGCGTTTGGAACGTGAAAATGTCTGGAGCTGGGCTGAAGCGCAGCGCTCCGCACTCTCCGGCGCGAACTAGCCACTTTCGCATCGAAAAACCGAAAGCCAGAAAGAAAGTCTCAGAGAGTGGGCGATCTCCCACCCCAGCCTCTGACCATCCCCGTCCAGGGTCTGGGCTTCCTGACCCGCGCTGGGATCCGCGTAGGAGGAAGCGGCGCTGCTGCTGCCGCTAGGAGCCAAACCCACTTGCAAATGACTGCCACAAAGAAAAGCTGCAAAGCCTCTTTCCCCGAGCCCTGGCTCTGAACGCCCACCAAAGTACGACTCTGCGGGCAATTAAAACGCACACACAACACTCCTCTGCTTATTACAACAGGTGACATTTTTGTGGTTTCTGAATCGTTTCCAAAAGCCAGGAATTAAAATAATAGAACAAATTAAACGATATTTTTCCTTTGCATAAATAAACTTTTAAAAAATTAACAGGCAACTTAAAAAGCAAAGAACAATGGGAAGTGGGGCCAGGGTAGTGGGGGGTTGTGAAGAACTCAGGAAAGAATTTTTTTTTTTTTTTTTAAGTTCACAGACTTCTTCGCTTGAAGAGAATTCCCGCACACCAAATGCCCAGGGGGTATTTGGAAACACCGCTCTAACAGAAATTTTACCACCATATGCAAGAGCTCAGGAAGCATAAGCTTAACACTATTCCAAAGGCTGGGGCCAACGCCTGCAATTCAGACGTGGCCGGGTATCCGTCCCAGATTTGGGCCCCGACCCAGGCCCGGCGTGGCCAACGGGTGCGAATCCGAAATAACCCGGCCTCTCGAAGAGTGCGGGGCTGCGGGGCTGCCAGCTCAGCCAAGCGGGTGCAAAATTCAGCCGGGAGGAGTCTTAGCCCGGGAAAACCAACTCTTTAAAGGAAAACGGAGGAAGAAGAGGTGAAGGCGAAACCTGCAAAAACTTGGGGCCAACGCAGAGCCGAGCCCACCACTCCTTGGCCTGACGTCTCCCCCAGCTCTCGGCTGCCATTGCACAAAGAATACTTTAGATCTCAACAACCTCTGCACAAAAGCAGCTGTTTGTAACTTTGGGGGAACCAGGGCGCCGGCCAGGCAAGAACCGACAAGTGCGAGGAGCCCGGGTCCACAGCCGGGCAAGGCCCGCGGGGCAGGGACTGGGGGGGAGTCTGCCTTCGATCAAAGTCCAGGGACCTCGTGCCGCTGAACAACCCCGCCCCGCGGGTCACCCGGGTCTCCGCGCCGCGCGCCACCGCTTCGGCGGGCAGCCACCGGGCTCATGGATTCTGGTGCTCCCGTAAATGCGGGCCGGCGCGGGGCAACCGGGCCCTCCGGTTCCGGGACTGCGGGCCTGGGGTGAGGGAGGAAGAGTTCTGCCTTTCGCGCCTACGCCGTCCGACCGCCGCACACCACGCAGCCTAGCAGAACAGGTGTGTGTCCCCGCTCGCTGGGCGCCCGGCCCCGGCCGGTCACCAGCGGGGCGGCGCCGCCCTGTCCCCGGCCTTCCCACACCTCGCCCCGGATCGCAGCGAGGGAACTCACGCCACTTTTGCCGGGTATCCGCGGGCCAGGAGGGATGGGCACGGAAGACTCCCGCATCTCTTCCTCGACGCTCTTTCTACCTTCCCCCCTCGGCTTGTTTTCCATTTTGGGCAAGAACCCCCCGAGACGGGCAGAGGAGGAGGCCGGGCATCCCTGGCCGCTCAGCTCCCTCCAGTCTGACCCGCCGCTTCCTCACTGCCCGCCCTTTTTTCTCCTTATTTTTCCTTTTTTCCCCCCTCTGCTCCTCAAGCCGAGTCCGGAGCGGGGACTGGAGGCGAGACGTGGCTGGTGGGCATCGCGGGCCGAGCGCGCCCGAGTCCTCCCTCCCTGCTCTTCCCGGGGCAGAGAGGCGGCGCAGGCCAGAGACCCCGGACGGCCCGGCCCGGCCACGCCATGCAGGGCTGAACCCCACACCGAGCGCCCCCGCCCCATGCACCCACCCGGTGCGACGCGCGCCCGGCTTGGAGCCGGGGCCCTGGCCCTCCGCTGGACCTGCGGCCAGGGCCCAAAAAAGCAGTGCGTTCCGAACGGGAAACGAGAGCTTTTCCTCTGCCTCCGGGCAGCCGGAGCCCCCGCTACTTCGGGGCTCCCGCGCGCCCTCCCCGGCCGGGGACCACCTGGGCCTCGAGCTCTTGGAGGGGCTCGTGGAGCAAAGGACGGACCGGGCATCCCCTCGGATGGTCTCACCACCGTGGGCGGCCTCGCCCGGGGGGGCCACACGGAAGCTCTCCGCCCAAGTTTGTTGTGTCCTGGAAGAAAAGGCTTTCCCTTACAAAGCACAAAGGCGAAACGCCCAGACCGAGCCCTGAAAAGCCCGGGGCTGGGGAGGGGGGCCGGCCGGAGGCTAGGGAGCGCGGTGGCGGGGCCCGGCTCCGGGTGGAGAAGGTCTCTCCGCAGGGGCTGACGAGCACGGCGGCGGTGGCCGCAGGACTGCAGCGACCTGCGTGCTCGCTGAAAAGTTTTGTTCTCAAGTCGAAGGGAGAGAAATTGTTACTCAGTTTAAGGCAGGTCTAAGATTAAAATAAAAAGAGCCACGCGCCGCTGTCTACACGGCGGTCCTCCCGCCCCGCTCCGTAGAACCACGGGGCTAGAGTCCCGACCCCGAAAACCCCGGGAGACCCCCCACGGGACCGGCTGCTCTAAAGCCAGACGGGTCCAGCCGGGCGGAGCAGGGAGTTTACCGGTTGCGTTTAGAACGGTCCACCTCAGTGCCAGCACCTGCCTCCTTCCTGCGCGCCGCAACTCCCCCCACCCCACCCCCACCTCTCTCCACGCCCTTCACACCCGCCCCCGCTGGGAAAAAGTGAGCCGAGCACCCGGGGGCCCGAGGCTCCCAGCGCTGCGCGCGTACCCCACCGGGCCGGTGGCGAGCAGTGTGGGGGCGGTGGGGACCCTCCTCCCTAGGCTCTCCCCTTCCCCACCCTGCCCGCCGTCTCCGGCTCCCCACTGAGCACCGCCCGGACCGGGCCCTGCCGGAAATCGCCGCGGGGTACGCGAGGGAGCCCGGCGACAAGGCTATCCCCGCGTCGACCCAAACAAAGTGGGAACGGGGCTTATTAAAAGATGGAAAAAAGAAGTCCTGCTCCCTTCCCCGGCTGTCCCCTCACCCTCCCTACTTGTCCAATTCCCGCGTCTGGTCCCTCCCCCTCGCACCCCCCAAATAAAACACATTAAGGAAAACTCAAGACGGAAAGTTTGAGCGAGGCAGCGCACGGAGTGCGCAGGGCACCGTTGCCGGGAGGCACCGTCGCGGAGATCTGAGACGCGCCAGCCCAGGTCCCAGTCCCTGCCCCTGTCGCGGGGAGCCGCCCGAATCCCTGGGAAACGGACCCGGAAAGTTAGGTTCCCGAGCAACCCGCCGCTCTCGCACCCACCCGGCTGTGTACGCGCACACACCCACACCCCTTTCTGGTCTCCATACTTGCCGTGGAAATTCCTTGGGAGAACGGTCGCACTTTTCAGGACACGGAGGGAAGGAGGCAGTGAGTGTGGTGCATGAAAAGTCCCGGGTGCGCAGAGCCGGCGGAGGCAGCGGTGGTGGCGGCGGCGGCAGCGGCAGCAGCAGCAGCAGGCGGCTGGCCCCGGGTTTGTGCTCGCGAGCTGCCTGGGATTGCATGTACAGATCAGGAGACTCGGTTGGTGTGAGAGAAGGAGCAGTGCTGCCTCTCAGCGCTGGCTCTAATCAGTGAATGAGCCTCCACTCTCCCAGGGACTCGGAGAGACACACACACACACACACGCACGCACACACACGCACACATTCTCTCACACTCACACACATACAGGCACTCTGAGCACTGAATACATTAGGGCACTAAGGGACTCTGGGAAATGGAGTCCAGACCCAGGGCACTCCTGGAGAACAGACCTGCTGGCCCTCAGGAAAGAGCTGGAAAGTCTTGGGGTCGCTGGACATTGTGGTAACCCAACAGAGTGCATGCTTTTGTTCACACTTCCCCCTCATCACACCCTCTCCCCCCCCACCCCCCCACCCCCGCCCCGGGGGATATCTCAATGAATTGTTTGGTGCTCTCCCTTTCTTGAACCAAAAGTGACCAAGAGTAAATGGTTTTTAAGGCTAAAATCCTTAAGGCTGACACCCATAGCAGCTGAATGACTCCCAAATCCTGGCTTGCTCATAAACTCTGCCTTTTTCCAGAAAAATCTTACCCACTTTGCTCCTGGAATACTTCTCAGGGTCTTTGCCTATAACAGTAAGATAACAGATGAGTATAAATAAAACTACAAGTTTTAGAGATGGTGGAGAGGGCCTAATTTAGCACCCAGAATCAAGATTTAAAAATTTTACCGGTATTTATGTTACAGGGCTTTTTTTTTTTTTTTTCAAATCATTTTCTATCCTTTTTAAAAAGATTTTATTTATTTATCTATTTGACAGAGAGAGATAGTGAGAGAGGGAACACAAGCAGGGGGAGTGGGAGAGGAGGAAGCAGGCTTCCCTCTGAGCAAGGAGCCCAAATGGGGGCTCAATCCCAGGACCCTGGGATCATGACCTGAGCCCAAGGCAGATGCTTAACTACTGAGCCATCCAGGTGCCCCTTTCTTTCTGTCTTTTTTTTTTTTTTTAAATTCACGAAGTACAGAAAGATAAATAGGGGGAAATGGATGGAGAACTAACATTCCCTGAGTGCCTTCTAAGAGCCAGGTTACAGGACTAAATGCCTTTACATAACCCCATTTAATCCTTAGATTAATTCTGGAGATAATATTATCATTATTTTATATATAAAATAGGAAACTGAGGTTGAAAGGGTTTTTGCAATTTGTCCATGGAATATGGTTAACAAGTCTAGGATAGCAGGTACTCCTAGCTCTGAAAGCAAAGCCCAACCAAAATCTAATCCTGGTTTAAGAAATCATTCCTTTGTTTGTGGCTCAGTTTCTGAAACCTCAGATTTCCCATCTGAAAAAAAAGTGGGGTGGAGGGCTGGGGGGCGGGTAGAGTACATACTGATAATCCACTCAGCAAAGAACCACATGGGATTACAAACTGTCTCTCTAAAAACACAGAGCCCTCAGAGTCTCATTCTTGCTATTATTGCATGGTCCTTTTTTCTTATGTTTAACATTAAGGTAGCATGTACACATCATGTATGTTTAGGTTCTTAATTTTATTTTTAAAAATTTTTCTTTAATTTATTTTTAACTTTAATGAGCAATTCTTTAAGTAAATGGTTGATTTGATCAATCTAGAGTTCTATGGTTATGACTATTTCTATATCTGTAATTCATGGGATTACTGTTGTTTGTTTAGGAGCCTCTAAATCTTAATCCACATTGAGTCATTCACTCACAGCAGGATTTATTATAGTAGGTGCTATTCTTCCCATTAGTTTATTCTTTCCTGCTGGACTGTAAGCTTCCTGAGGGCAAGAACCATTTTTGTTTTATTCAGCATTATATCCTCATTATCTAACAGTGGTAATCTTTTAGCTGAATGCATATATAAGGATATAAAAATAAAGTGAACAAACACAATTTCTGCCCTCAAAGAGCTCGCCATCTGGTAGAGGAGACTAGAGGTAGAAGACAATTTGGTGGCTGCTATTGGGATGACCGTGTAATTTATTGGTGTGAGACAAGTCTGATCGTGAAAAGGAGCATCATTAATAATTACGCTGTGATGGCCAGTGTGAAAAAGGACCATCCCCAGCTGAGCAGGTTGAATGGTCATCCCAGCTATATGGGGTGTTTCATTCATTCATTTAACAAGCATCTGTTGAGAATTCTCTTGTGTGATGTGTTGAAGGAACTATGAGCTGCTTGATTTCTCTAGAAATTGAAGTATGAGGCATTGAGCAGCAAGAGATAATGAGGACAAGTGAGGCAAATCACAAAAGGCTATATAGTCTAAGTTAAGGAAAGTGGACTTTATCCTGTAGCTGATGAAAAACCCCTAGAGTGTTTTTCAGGGGTGTGACATGGTAAGATTTCTGCTTAAGAAGAGTACCAGTTATTGGGTGAGCATGGTGGAGGTTAGACAGAAGGCAGGAAGACCAGTTAAGATGTTTATGACAGGTAAGTCATTTGGGATCTAGTAAGGCTTGAATCAAGGTACTGAGGCAGTGTATGGAGAAGAGGGAACACATTGCAGTGAGATCGAAAGGTGGGATCAACAGGATTTAGGGATGCCTGGCTGGTTTAGTCGGTAGAACATGTGACTCTTGATCTCCGGGTTTAAGTTGGAGCCCCACATTGAGTGTAGAGATTACTTTAAAAAAATAAAAATGAAAATTAAAAAAAGGCAGGGCCACCTGGGTGGCTCAGCCAGTTAAGCCTCCAACTCTTGATTTCAGCTCAGGTCTTGATCTCAGGGTCATCATGAGTTCAAGCTCCCCACCCCCATTTGGCTCTATGCTGGGTGTGGAGTCTATTAAAAAAAAAAAAAAGACAATAGGATTTAGCCACTTTCTTTGGTAGATGAAGCAAAAGAAGACCCTCTATGAATCTGAAATAGCATTTTATTATTTGGAAGACAAGATGCTATCAGTCCTTTTTTTTTTTAAGTAGGCAGAGAGACAGGCAGAGAGAGAGGAAGGGAAGCAGGCTCCCCGCCGAGCAGAAACCCCAGGAAACCACTAAGCCACCCAGGCACCCCAGTATTTTAATGTTCATTAGTAGTTAAAGGCTTCCTCAGATCAGCTTCTAGAGTTCTCATAAATCCAGTGGAGATTCTCACGAGGAGAGGATAAAGATAAGAAGCCCTATGTCAATCATCAAACCAAACATTTTTGAAGTGCTACCATACTCAGTGCTCTACACTATGATGTAAGAATTAGATGAAATAATGAAAAAATTAAATCCACAAAATCATAGCAAAATTATATAATGCAAAATCGAATGTGTAATACCTCACGAATTCGCGGGTCATTGTCCAGCAACCTCAGCTATCCAAAACACAATGGACCAGGAAATAAGCAAAAAGGGTCCCAGAATAGCCAAAATAAACATTACAAAGTCCTTGCACTAAAGTTAACACATTTTACTCCTAGGAGAATTCCTCAAGCTTTCACTCAGAGCCGATTTACTCTTTCTTAGGTACAATTCTAATAAGCTTGATTATTTGGCTTTCCCATTTACAGCTGATTAAGATTGTCAAATTAAAAGGGGGCAGCCATTAAAAAGGAGGAGATAGACTTGGATGAACTGACACGCAAGGATACCTATTGTATACTGTCAAGTGGGAAGACCAGCAAGTCATATAACGGCGTACGTAATATGATCGGATATTTGTATGTACCCAAGTACATACACATATTGACAGAAATGGCCTCTAGGGATATACATTAAACTGCCAACAATAGTTATGCCAGGGAGTGGGAGTGGGAATGTGGGTGGGAGAGGGGAGAGGGGGAACGGGAATAAAGAAGGGGCTTTTTGCTTCAAATGCTTCTGTTTGTTTGTGTTTCAGTGAACATATATTAGTTTTGTAATTTTAATATCCATTAAAAAGCATATAAAAGGAGCAAAGGGCAATGTGGTTAGAGCGAGCACATTCACAGCCAGAAGCCATGACCAACATACAAGAAGCAAGCACTAAAAGTCACAAACTAGAAGACGATGGGGTTCTTCAGTGTGGAGGCAAGAAGCCCTATCCCATCAGTGGCCCCAGAGGATGTCACAAATTCCAAACCAGCAAAACCCTAATGCTTGAAGGGCTAAATCATCAAGGAATACATTACGCTTAGTATATTTTACTTATGAGAGCAAGCAAATACGTAAAAACTTAGAAAAATAAATTCCCACCCAAAGCAGATTTTGATGCTTTAGGAAGTCTATTGCATTTGTCTGGAAAATATACATTCATGGAACACACCATTCCCTGAAAATGAGAAGTAAAGGAGATAATATTTTAGGTAAGAGCAGAGCTGATTCAGAATAAGGAATGGTCTGTTTAATAACATTCAACGGGTATTTACTGGGCCACGCACTAAGAACACAAAGATAAATTTTAAAAGAGTCCATCCCTGCCCTAGAGAAGCTTCCAATTCCAGCAGCAGAGACAAATGAGGAAGCAGCTGGTAAGCAGTGCTATAGAGTGTGAGCAGGGCTATAATGGAGATTCTGAGTAAAGGATGGCCGGAGGCGTTGGATCTACTTGGAGCTACTAAGAAAGGAGGCAGGGACTGAAGTGGGTGTTCAAAAAATAACCATTATAAGGGTGCCTGGGTGGCTCCATTGGTTAAGTGTCTGACTGGCTCAGGTCATGATCTCAGGGTCCTGGGACCGAGCCCCATGTCTGGCTCCCTGCTCAGTGGGGAGTCTGCTTGTCTCTCTTCCTCTGCCCTTCTTGTGCTCTCTCTCAAATAAACAAGTAAAATCTAAAAACAAAAACAAAAACAAATAGAACCAAACCCCCAAAACATTATATAGGATGACATTTAAATTGTGTTAAAATGACTATTATGAGGAGGGGGCTCCTCATGATCTCAGGGTCATAAGATCGAGCCCTGCAATGGGCTCCATGCCTGCTTGAGATTCTCTCTCTCCCTCTTCCTCTGCCTTCCCACCCCTCCTCCCCCACCCATTCTCTCTCTCTCTCTCAAAAAAAAAAAAAAAAAAAAGACTATTATGGGATGACATTAAGTAGGACACTGAAGGATAAAGTTTATCTAGGGAGGAGAAGAGTGAGTTTACCTAAGGAGAAAAGTGGATGAGTCCTCTAGGGCAAGGGAACAGCGTATGCTAGGGCACAGAGACATGAAAGTTCTTGGCGCATTCAAATAGTGCATTTCAAACTTTTCTAAAAGAAAGGGGTGATGGTGGATAGTGGTGTCTAAGGGCAAGCCTGAATTTATGTATCAGGTTTTATCTTGAAATACTTAATGGAAAATTTGCCTTCAACTCCACAAATATATTGTGTTTGAATATAAAACAGTGTTCTCAATGATTTACCAGCTGATAAAGCTGATGCTCCAGAAAGATGCGCCACATTTGTCCAGTACGTTCTCATATCAATTGTGTAACACTAAATAATCCAGGGGTTAATTTTTCTCATTTGAAAAACAAAGGCATAGAAGATGTAAGAGCGCATTGGGAAAGTAGATCAATGGATTGTGAAGGTGTATTTTTGTCTGTTAAGGATCTAAACGATGCACTATCTAGCCAACTCCTACTCCTACACTTCAGGCCTCTGCTTAGGCCTGGTCTCTTCCAGGAAGCCGCACTACCACCGGCCTCTTTTTTCCCCAATTCGTGTTATTGGAGCATGCTATGCATTTATCTATCCACTTACCACATGGTGCTGGAATTATCGATTAAATTTTCAGGCACCTCCACTAGACTTTGATCTGCTTGAAAGCAGTTGTTTTGCATAGGACTTAGCACAATAGATACTAGTATCTATTAGATTGAATTGATTAAAAGATAAGGGCAAGATTCAGGAAGTACTACCTGGCTTTCCAAGACAGGACAAGGTGTTCCTCTATACACTCCCACAGAATCCTGTGCTTACCCTGTCAAAGCTAGTATACTGAAACTGTCCACTTACTTGTCTGCTTGTCTGTCTCCTGGTTAGACTGTAAGCTTCTTTTATTTTATTTTTAAGATTTTATTTATTTATTTCACAGAGATCACAAGTAGGCAGAGAGGCAGGCAGGGGGAGGGGGAAGGAGGTTCCCTGCTGAGCAGAGAGCCCGGTGTGGGGCTGATCTGGGACGCTGAACCAAGGCAGAGGGCTTTAACCCACTGAGCTACCAGGGAGCCCCTAGACTGTAAGCTTCTTAAAGGGAAAGACGGTTTGCTCACCACTGCATCCCAAACACTTAACAATCATGGTAGGTGACTGATAATTACATAGAATAAATGAATGAATGAATGAATGAATGAACAGCCATTACAAATTCTCATGACAGAAATGACATGATCAGATCAGAGTTTAGAAAAATAGCTTTGGAGGCAATTTTAAATGTAGGCTGGAGAGGGATAAGACTGGAGACAAAGAAATTGGAAAAAATTGAAAAAGAAACATAGGACATACTGGTAAAAGACTGTCCTTTCTTAATAAATGTCTTTCTAATTGGCTAATTTGATTAGATGTTTATATGTATTTTACAAGGCTGACCTCTTTAGTCTCTTAGGATTCCCTAAGGGAGGATATTCAGTTACCTCGTTGAGGAAGCCTTCCCTGACCCCAACCCCCACCAAGTTGGTGCCTTCATGTACATCTGGAGGTCATTGAGGGCAGTGACTACATCTTATTCATCTTAGTATCTCCAATGCCTAGGACATGCCTGCTCAATAAATGTTTGCTGAATGAATGAACACATAAATTGATCTATTAGTATACTGTACTCAAGCTCCGACCAAGACACAGAGGACCTAATGATCCCTAGTGTGCAGGTTTCTGGATACAGGAAACAGAACAAATAAAACAAGACTAGATACAGAGGTACACCTATTCCACAGGTAACACAGGGTAAATTTCTCTCTCTGACCCCTCCATCCTCATTCTGAAGAATAACTCTCATTGAGTGAAAATCAATAAAAGTCATTTTAAGGGAAGTAGGTTTAGAAAAAGGCTCTGAAGGAGGAGAAAGGAGGAGGGGAACATCAAGTTCAACCAATTTGGGCTTTTTTTTTTTTATGAGGACTTGTAAGCTGCAAAAAACCTTTACAAAATAAAAAGTCTACTTTTCTAAAGTCCCTTTCAAAGGAACCCCCCCATACACATACAAAGGAATAGTCTCTTTGAGATTCCCAGTTATGTAACCAAAAAAAGAAAAATAAGATCCACAGCAGAAATAATAATAAATCCTCCATTTCTCAGACTGACTTATCAACAAGAAACTTTCTGAAGTAGTTGAGGACAGTTCTCAGAGACATTCAACCAATATTCGTGATGAGATTGACCCAGTAATCTTAAGCAACAAATACTGACTGCAAGCTATGGGCAAGGCACTAGGAAGAAGTTTTAAAAGATACTTAAAAAGGAAGGAAGGAAGGTAGGAAGGAAGGAAGGAAGGAGAAAACAAATAAAAGGACATGAGATGCACTTCCTACCCCATAAGAAGCTTGTGGAATTGTGATGTTAAGTTATAATCATAAAATAATCCTATGGAAAGTTCAAAAGAAAAGTTAATATTCTCAATTACAAAGCAGAAAAAAAATTCTTCAAATGAGTAACACAAACTGTTGTAGGATTTCGAAGGACAGAGAAACCATTAGGGTTTGAGGTTTCCTGACGTATTTAGGGAAGAAGTAGGATTTAGACAGGGCATTAATGGCGATAGAATTTGAATCTTGAAGAATGGGGAATATCACAAGAATAGCGCCCATGGCATGTCAGGGAACATTTTACTCATGACCCTCATGTCTGTAATGGTTAAGAGTTAAAATCTGAGGGCACCTGGGTGGCTTGGTTGGTTGGGTGACTGCTTTCAGCTCAGGTCGTGAGCCCGGAGTCCTGGGATCAAGTCCTGCTTCCGGCTCCCAGCTCCATGGGGAGTCTGCTTCTCCCTCTGACCTTCTCCCCTCTTGTGCTCTCTCTCACTCTCTCTCTCAAGTAAATAAATAAATAAAATCTTTAAAAAAGAAAAAGGGTTAAAGTCTGAGATGGATCCATATAGCACTGCAATTAAGAACAACTGAAGGCAGATCTGGGTTTGAATCCTGTTTCTACCACTGAAAGGTTGAGGGGCCTTGTCACATTCATTCTCTCTGAAGCTCAGCTTCCCCCATCTTAAAATGGGGACAGTATTAATTACACCTACCTCATAAAGTTGATATGAAGATAAAATGAAAGTTACTCCCCATAGTTCTTGGCAAAATAGTGCTCAGTAGGTGATAGTTCTATGCTCTCCCCCCAGAGTCGCAGTTTGTGGTCTGAAACTTCTAGGGATTGAAAAAGAATTTTTGAAATTAAAAATACAAAACAAAACAGACCTGTATAGAACCGGCAGTCAGCCTTTTTGCTTTCCCTTCATTCAACAGAGCAGCTGTTATCCCTACTGATTACCATTTGGATCATGACTTTAGCATACTTATTGTTTGATTTTGAAACATCCTGTCTTGAAAGGTATTCTTCCTAAAGGTACTCTTCCTAAAAATACTCTGAATCCTGCTCACCTCCCCTATCATCTCCATGCTTTTCTAGACAAGAGAATGCTTCTGGAGGAAAATAGAAACTGTGTGGATTTCAGATTTGTGTTACTTGCATTTATTCATTCATTGACTTAATAAATACTTATTGAGTACCTATTTTTGAAAGATTAAAAGCTATCGAGGGGAACCTTCTTCACTTACCACCTCCTACTTGCACCTGTAATTCCTTTTCCTTGTTCTCTCCTTGCAGAAAGGGAAGAAGAGCCCCTCTTCCTTTTAAAAGCTGGACCCTCCACCTGTGCTTTGGAGCCCTGGCTTTCATTGGAGGCCTTTGCACTAGTATAGTCTCTTTCCTGTTTCCAACCTCATCCTCTTTAATGGTTCCTTTCTAGTCAATATTTAAACATACTCAAGTATCCCTAATTAAAAGAAAAAAAAAAAAAGATAAATCCTCCTTGGGCTTTCATCCACATCCTTCTCCAGCTCTTATGCTCTCCCTCCCCTCCTTCCCAAAGTATTAGCCCACAGACTCTGCCTTAATATTATTAACCACCCCTTACTCCTCAACCCCATCAATCTGGAATTTGTTCCTGCCATCCCTCAAAAACTGCCTCAGTAAGATCATCAATTTTTATTTCTCCTTTTACTTGGCCATTCTCTGTTTGAAATGCTTTCTTCCTTTAACGTCTGTGACATCACACACTTCTGATTTTCTTTTCTCTAGATGTTCCTTTTTGACCATCTTACATCTCTTTTGTGCAACCAATAAGTGTTTTTCACATTCTTTTCTAATGCACACATCTCTTCCTACTTTGGCTTTTACCTAAGGTAAATGCATTCCCTCCCATGGCTTTTTTAACCATTGGCATACCTACAACTCTCAAATCCATAGTTTCACACTCACATATCCAACTGCCTCCATAAGCCCTCTACCTGAGTTTTCCCCTGGCACCTTAAACTTGGCATATCCAAATCTAGACTTATCATCTTCAATCCCAAACCTGGTCCTCCTCTGGTGTTTCTCAGCTCAGTACGTGCTAGTACCAGCTGCTCTAAGAGTCATCTTCGACCATTCCTTCTTCACCATTCATTACAAATCAATGACTGATTTTGTCATTATACTTTCTAGATATTCTGAAAACCATCTTCTTCTCCATTTTTACCACCATCATCTCTTATCTAAGCTACTGCAACAGTCTTCTTTAAGAAAGGGCTATCCCTGTCAGTGCTTATGTGTAATATAATGGCTGTCCATTGACTTTGGGATAAAGTCCAAAATCCTTAATATGGTCTACAAGGTCTTGTAAGTTCTGACCCCCGTCTGAGCATCCACCTTCATTCTATGTCCCTTTCCCCACTTCTCTCTCCCTAAAGACATGTTCATCTCCCACCAGTGCTTCAATGCATCATCCTCTCTCCTCTTTCACACCTATCTCTCCTCCTCTCTTCTAGCAATCTCTCCCCTTCAGCTAACCACTCCTATTCGTCTTTTCAGGTTTTGGGTTAAATGAAAGCAGAGTTGGTTAGTTCTCCTTCTATACATTCATATTATGCCCCACTCTTACCTTTTCTAACACTCCTCACTTTTATATGGTCTACCTTCACTAATAGTCTCTAAACTCCAGGGTCCTGCCCTGCCTATCAATGTATTCTTAGTGCATAGCATAGAGTCTAGCAAATTTTGGTAATAAAATATATATTAATATTTTCATATATTATTTATTTATTAATATTTATGTGCTTTTATTATTAATAATTGAGCAATAATCATTAATATTTATTAATGTAATAAATATTAATATTTATTAATACATTTCATATAATAGTAAGTGACAGATCAGTTTCAACTTTATTTCTGCAAAGTCTTCCTTGACTCATTCAAGCAGAATCGATAACTTCCATGTTAACATCACCACTATACCAAAGATACTATCTGTATCTTATTTCTCTTTGCATACCTGGCACTTCACTTGGAGTCTGGAACCAAGTGAAAACTCAATATATGCTTATAGAATTGAACTAACAGACTTTGCCAACCAGCTGGATATGAGATCTGAAGGAATCAGAAAGTCAAAGATAAATTCTGAAGTGTGGGCTATCCTTTAACAGAAATGGAAAACTTGGTAAAGGAGGGTGGTTTAGAAAGTAAATATATGTAGTTCTGAGTATAGGTATTGATAGTCATAGTGACAGAAGGTCAGTAAAGCAATGGAGTCCTGAAATGGAAACGTGAAGATAATTCCCAGAGTAGGAAGTGGTCTGCTTTAGCCAGGAGAGGGCTAATGGATGGGATACATTCTCATTTGCTTAGGACAATTTCAGTTTACACCTGTTATCCTAGCATAATAAGTGATGGTGCTGCCCCCTTGTATGCTTAAAGGTGTCCAAATAAATTAGGGGTGCCCAGCTGGCTCAGTTGGTAGAGCATGCAACTCTTGATCTCAGGGTCTTGAGTTTAAGCCCCATGTTGGGCATAGAGCTTACTTTAAAGAAAAAAAGTGTACAAATAAATTATATGACCAGCCAACTAGAAGACCACATGAATTTATGAGAATAGTGAGTTAAGGGCAAGAACATTTAGGACAAGAGCATAGCAAGAAATTAGAGTGATTTCAAGTTGCAGACAGTGAAGGAATGTACTGAACTGAATGAGATTTTTTATTTTATTTATTTGACAGAGAGAGAGAGATCACAAGGAGGTAGAGAGCCAGGCAGAGAGAGATGGGGAAGCAGGCTCCCCACTGAGCAGAGAGTCCAATGCGGGGCTCGATCCCAGGACTCTGGGATCATGATCTGAGCGGAAGACAAAGGCTTAACCCACTGAGCCATGCAGGCACCCTTGAATGAGATTTTATAAAGAGCTATGAATGAACGAGCTAGCCACTTCTGGATGAGCAATGTCACAAAAACCGCTGATAGGTGGGCATTTTCATCCATATTTTACAGATAAACTAATTGAAGCTTAGATTAAATAGCCCGCTCAGAAAGTTAGCTAAAATGTAGGTTAAAAAGTAGAACATAGCACCTTTTTCTTGCTCCCAGCCATCTTGGTGGCTGCTCTTGGTTGGGGTCTACCTACACCTAAGGCAGGAAGACACTGGTTGCAAAGAAGACAAAAAAGGTACTGGAGTCTCTTTACTCTGGGCTCCAACTCATCATGAAAAGTGGAAAGTATGTGCTTGGGTACAAGCAGACTCTGAAAATGATCAGACACAGCAAAGTGAAACTGATTGTCCTTGCCAACAACTGTCCCGCCTTGAGGAAATCTGAAATAGAGTACTATGCCATTTTGGCCAAAACTGGTGTCCATTGGTACAGTGGCAATACTACTATTGGGTTTAGAATGTGGGAAATACTGTAGGGTAAGCACACTGGCTATCGTTTATCCAGGTGATCCTGATATTATTAGAAGCATGCCAGAACAGATTGGGGAAAAGCAAAACACGTGAAATTCATCTTTAATGAAACTAGCCAGAGCTTGTTTAAAAAAAAAAAAAAAGTAAAACATAGCTAGAAAGCAGAACTAACAAACTATAAAAAAGTAATTAAAAAAAAGGTCAAAGGGGGAAATAACTGGAGGTCACGAGAGGTCCCTTCTCTGATAACTTGTAGGCATTTTGAGTGGGAAGGCAGAAATAAGCATCAATATGATGACTTCCCCATAAAAGAAGGCAACCAGTACTATCAACATTCTTCACTAAAACTTGCAAAGTTAGTGCTCACTAATTTTCTGGAGTCCTGAGCTTTGTTGAAAACCACCTCCCCGCCCCCCCAAGAGAGAAGCAATTCCAGGAAGTAACTTTAGTGAAATGAAAAATAGACACCTCTACTCTGGGACACACCTGACTTCAAAACCAGCTTGTAGGTAGAGAAAAATCAAATATTCAGGGGCAAAGGAAGTTAATCTTGGCTAAAATGGATGTCAGAGAAGATACCATTGCAATGAAAGCCAAAGCAAGAAAGGGATAACCTAAGGAGAGCCTGGAAATATATGTGTAGGAGCGAAAATTACTCCCAAAGTTAAATCACAGCGAAGCAGTGGAGTGACACCACGGCAGCATGGGCAGAAAAGGTAAGACAAAGGAATCTAAACATTTCATGAGGATGACTTAAAGGTTCTAAGTCAGAAAACGAGTTAACACTTGTGATCATACCTACAAAGTGAGTGAAAAATTGCATTTTACCTGTAAATATCCTTCAATCTTTCCCAAGAGCTAAATAAGGTGCTCTTTACTATGTAATAATAGGAGTTTCACTTTTTACTGCCTCCCTCATTGAACGGTGCCTACTAAGCAATTATATTTCAGCGGTGCTACATCTTTTCCCTTTTCCCCTTCTTCTGAAGACTAGAAAGGGATGAATGCACATAAGCAGTGAGAATTTCACTTTAAGGCTATCAGTTTTAAGAAGCACTTTGCACAAGTGTGCTGCATTTAAGAATGCTTTTTTTTTTTAAAGATTTTTTTAATTTATTTGACAGAGATCACAAGTAGGCAGAGAGGCAGGCAGAGAGAGAGGAGGAAGCAGGCTCTCCATGGAGCAGAAAGCCCGATGCGGGGCTCGATCCCAGGACTCTGGGATCATGACCTGAGCCAAAGGCAGAGGCTTTAACCCACTGAGCCACCCAGGCGCCCCTAAAGATTTTATTTTTATTTATTTGTCAGAGAGAGAGAGAGCAAGAGCGAGCACATGCAGACAGAGACAGAGAGAGAAGCAGGCTCCCTGCCGAGCAAGGAGCCCGATGTGGGTCTCGATCCCAGGACGCTGGGATCATGACCTGAGCCGAAGGCAGCCACCTAACCAACTGAGCCACCCAGGAGTCCCAAGAATGCTTTTGATACATCTGTCTTTCCATGGGACAACCCAGCCTGGTGTAAAGAACAAGTACTATAAACCAAGAAACCAATTTAGATAAATTTAGAATTTAGATAAATTTAGGTAAATCTAAATTTAAAAAAAGATAAAAAGAACTTAGATAGAATTTAGATAAATCATATACTTTCTCTATTATCCATTTTTTAAAGTTTATTTATTTAAGTAATCGCTACACCCAATGTGGGGGCTCGAACTTACAACCCCAAGATCAAGTGTTGCATGTTCCCACAGCTGAGGCAGCCAGGTACCCCATAAAGTCTTTTTTTTTAAGTAATCTCTAGGCCCAATGTGGGGTTCAAATTTATGACCCCAAGATCAAGAGTCACATGCTCTATAGACTGAGACAGCCAGGCAACCCTCTATTATTCTAATAGTCACTTTTTTTCTATATATATTGTATGGTTGGTTGTTTTTGTTACTGTTGTTTGGTGACAAATTCTACACAAAAGTAAGGTTAGGTATTGTTAAGGAATGCCTTGTAAATATTAAATCTGTTTTTAAATCATTATAAAGGTAGATAAATTATTATGCTTTTCTTTATTCCTTTCCTCTATTTTTGTAACAACCTAACATTCTCTTGAATAAAAAGACTCATGAAACTTAAAAGTTTGAATAAATGCTGGAGGTCAAGTTAAAATTGGTATTTAAGAAATAATTCAACTTGTATGGCCTCTTCTTAATTTACATATTAGTCAATCGATAAATAAACATTTGTTCAGTGCTTCCTGTGTGTCAGGAATTATGTTAGGCTGTGGGAGGGGAGGGATCATCAAATCAAAGACAGTTTGGATTATAAGAAACATCTCAATTTTCTGAGCTGTTAAAATGTGGAAAATATGCATCTAAGAAGTGATTTTATGTAAGTAAAAAACAATGAGCTTCCACGGTGAAAAAACAGAATCTATCCATAGTCTATCCATATCCAAGTGAGAGCTAGAAACACAAAGCATCTCCATAAGTTTAGCACAGCGAGAAGTCCCAAGTTGCTGAGTGAGGGTAGGGACGGAGGGGCCCTGTGTATGACATTGGCCTCGTTTTGTTAAAGCATTTTCTACCGATTCTATAAAGGCATTGGCAGGAAAAGAAAAAGTTAAAAACTAAGATTTACACTTTCCCCCCTGAAATGGGACAACTTTAAGTTTTGTTAAGACTCCTGAATTCTATAGTTATACCAACCAGAAACCATGATATCTCTTGTGTTGGAAAATTTAACTTACCAACAATTACATAAATTATAAATTAAGCAAATACATACTTTGCTAAAATAAGAAGGGAACTTGGGGGAAATGGCCCAAATCATTTAAAATTTGAGCTTGTAATAGTGGATGAAAATACTCTGAGATCATAGTTCTGGAATCATTTCTATGCTGGGAGAATGAAAATCAAAATTGTTCTCCAGGGGAAGTTCTAAACTGTATCTGCATTTACAGCTCTAGATTCGTTTCCCAGGCCACTACTAAGTCCCTGTTTCCCCACCCCACCCGGAGCTATAAGTATCAAGACCTCCAACCTCTGTTTAAAGAGGACCCCAGTTGATGCTACACCTAAGAATTCAATCTTAGGACCACTGTTCATTCCTCCCCTCAAAGAACCTTGAACTTCAAGCTTCTTAGCTCCCACTACTGTCCTCCGCTGCATCTACTGAGACTAATCACACTTCTGCATGAGAACAAATACTTGCAGGACCTTCCAGACCATAGCCGGCTTTTACTAAACCTTTGTGTCCTCTGTTCTCCAGGAGTCAGCTGTGACTAAATCGCCAAGCTTCATTCCACTTTCCATAGGTCAAAGCTCCAAACAGAATTACTTGCTCTCTTCCCAAATTTGTCCTCTATGGAACTGTTGTTCCTAAAATGTTCTACACTTCCTTAAGCCTAGTGTAATCCCTCTCCTCCTTCCCGACACAAACCCTCCATTTACCCTCTGGAATTTCAACTCCTCTACACATTCAATCATTTCCCGGAATGTTCTTTCCACTTCGGTACTTATTTCAACCTGGCCTTCTCGAGGCCACTTCCCAGGCTGCTCTCTCCAGTGAGGTCTGTTCATATTTTTCACATCTATTTAGTGTCAGGAGACCAGGATACTCCCCGGTGCTAGTCAGAGTCCACTACTCTCCCAGCCTTTTGTAAAAACCCCTGCTGCCCTCTCCCTGATTAGTCACTGTAATCCACCTGCCCTGTGTGGACTCATTGTTCACAGAAGACACTAGCACTTGGTTACTGTGCTCTCTGGTCTTGCAAGTCCTGCCATCATCCTAAGTGAGTTCGAGTCCTCATGAAAGACCCACCTAATCGCTGAAGTCCTCTTCCAATACTATTTGACCACCTACCCCCCACAATCACTCATCACCTAAAACCCCTCTATCTTCTTTCTTTCTTTTTAAAGATTCTATCCATTCATTTGACAGACAGAGATCACAAGCAGGCAGAGAAGCAGGCAGAAAGAGAGAGGAAGAGAAGCAGGCAGAGAGAGAGGAAGGGAGCAGAGAGCCCGACTTGGGGCTCAATCCCAGGACCCTGAGATCACGACCTGAGCCGAAGGCAGAGGCTTTAACCCACTGAGCCATCCAGGTGCCCCTATTTTCTTTATTTCTTTTTTTTTTTTTTTAAAGATTTTATTTCTTTATTTGAGAGAGAGGCAGTGAGAGAGCATGAGCGAGGAGAAGGTCAGAGGGAGAAGCAGACTCCCCGTGGAGCTGGGAGCCTGATGCGGGACTCGATCCCGGGTCTCCGGGATCATGACCTGAGCCGAAGGCAGTCGTCCAACCAACTGAGCCACCCAGGCGT